>JASTWP010002984.1:0-27500 GCA_030770255.1 Temnothorax ravouxi
GAGAACTTTATCTCGTTACGCGGCAAAAATTGTCGGAGGAGCGACGGAGAAAGAGAAAAAGACGGGATCTGTGATCTGTCTCCTCCGTTTGTCCTTGCGGATCCGTATTCCGTATCCGTAGACGATCGTCGTCCACACGTGAGACTCGAAGGAATGCACGTGAAGGAATGCACGTTCGAATACGTACTCGCCGGCAATGCCGGCATGCCTCGTGCGTCGCGAGAAATTACGTGACCGACCTCGTGTCTCATCACTACGTCATACGTTGTTCATTAACGACGCGATAAAGGCCTTCACACATAAAATCGCGTAAGGACGTAAAACGTAAGCGTAAGAAAATCGACCAATCCCAATCAAGTATTGTGCTGTCCGTAACCCCAGTAGGGGAAAATACTCGATTGGGATTGATCAATTTTCTTACGCTTACGTTTTACGTCCTTACGGCATTTTATGTGTGAAGGCCTTAAGGAGGTTCGATGGATACTTGTGAGTCAAAAATGCGACTGAAATAAATGTCATTACAGCGATCCCGAATTATATGCAATATTAGTGTAATGAATTGTGGATGCTACTTACGTGCTATATTCTTCGTCAATTATTAATGTATAGAATATTAATAAATATATTTCGGGGTATGAGAGCTCAACGACTCGGGAATCGCTTATTCTACGCTGGGACCTGAACTTTGTGACGATAAAGCTTTCAATCCACGTGGTAAAGTCCGATTTTTTAAGTCTTTACACAATCCTTGATGTTTCATCTATCAAATGCTAGTTTTCAAAGTCCTAACAGTTAACTAATTGTGTACTAAACCACTGATGATCTACCTCGGTGCGGTTTTCTCCATAAGGATATAGGCTAAAAGTGGTCAACTTCTGAATAATATTACAAAAAAACTATGTGGTCAATATTGCTCAAGTTTTGCGATTATTTGCGTAAAGTGTTTATGTAAATCATATAAAAAAATTAAGGCTCTAAGTTAACTTTCGAGTATAGAAAGCTTATTGTCACAAAGTGACAAGTTCTAACCTATAATGTTGGCCAAATAAGCGATTCCCGAGTCGTTGAGCTCTCATACCCCGAAATATATTTATTAATATTCTATACATTAATAATTGACGAAGAATATAGCACGTAAGTAGCATCCACAATTCATTACACTAATATTGCATATAATTCGGGATCGCTGTAATGACATTTATTTCAGTCGCATTTTTGACTCACAAGTATCCATCGAACCTCCTTAACGGAGCGCCGTAGAGACCCTCAAGGGAGAGTCTGGAAACCTAACGTTCACTTCCTGATTGGTGCAGCCATTTTGCAGCAAAATTACTAGATGTTACCAAGCAGCTGAGTAGCAGTCGAACGTGATTGGCTCTTACTTTTAGAACCAACCAATCAACGCAGAATGTTGATAAGACAAACTCAACAGGGCCACGTTCCGTAACGCGCATATGCGCGCATTTATCTATAGTATACGTGACGTTTACTATGTTTATGCGCGCATCATGCGAGAAACGGAACGCACCCCAGTTGGTCTGTTGAACGCGGCCATTATTTCGAAATTTCCTATAAAAGTTACTAGTTGCTGCAAAATGGCGGACGTTTTCCAGACTCTCCCTTGAGGGTCTCTAGAGCGCCGCGCTCAGGCGCTCACTTATCTCGTTGGTCGCGTTCAGTAGACACAACTGTTGAGTTCGTCTTATCAACACTCTGCATTGATTGGTTGGTTCTAAAGCGGGGAGCACACACTTCTGCACAACGCATAATGCGTAAGCATAAGAAAATTGATTGGTCCATTACACATGTGCATAAGGAAATAGACCAATCAGTTTTCTTATGCTTACGCATTATGCGTTATGCAGAAGTGTGTGCTCCCCGCTTTAAAGGCTGTCACACACAAAATGCATAACGTCGCATAAGCATAGCATAAGACCGCTGGACCAATGAGCATCTTACGTAAATTAATATGGCGACATTATGTTGGATGCTCATTGGTCCAGCGGTCTTGTGCTATGCTTATGCTACGCTATGCATTTTGTGTGTGACGGCCTTAAAAGTAAGAGCCAATCACGTTCGACTGCTACTCAACAGCTTAATCTGCTGAACGCGCCCGTTGTCACTTACCGCCGTTCCACCGGCGATGGCGGCGATCTGCCCGAGGCCTCGTAAAGCCTGATTTTACTTTCAAATTTAACATCGCGAAAGACGCGAAACATGGTCGTCTCGGAAATCGCGCCGAGATCGTGCTTGATATTTATCGCGCGGGCGTCATGGATCCATATCTGAAACCCTATTCGAGCTGAAACGAGCTGAAGTTGAAGTATTTGTATTGATTTGTATTTTCGACTTTCGAGTAGTGCGCCATATCGAATTCACGTCAGATTATTACGCAACGAGATTGCGAATTGGAGAATAGGATTCGACCAATTGGGACGAAGCTACTCAGCTAGCTGGCCTCGATACGAACGGCACACTGACATAAGGGCTCAGTCACAATGAGAGGAATAAGGCTGCATCCCCATGGAGAGAGAAATAGCGGAACGGAACTAAAACGGAATTGCTCTGATTGGCTAATATCCCATCTTGAGAGCCTCCACCTGGGGATCGATCATGTATCTTTTCCCCTAGGACGGAACGTGAAAAGTGAAAAGTTTATCTCTTTCTATTCAACACTAATAGAAAGAGATAGTTTACATGAAACTTTTCACTTTTCACGTTTCCGCTCTAGGAAAAAAGTTACATGATCGCTACCCTGAAGATTAGCCAATCAGAGCAATTCCGTTTTAGTTCCGTTCTGCTATTTCTCTCTCCATGGGGATGCAGCCTAAGGAATAGGATAAAGGAATAAGGAATAAGGCATGTTGCATCTCACTTTAACGTACGTGTACTGAAGTGAGATGCGACATTTTCCTTATTCCTTAGGCTGCATCCCCATGGAGAGAGAAATAGCGGAACGGAACTAAAACGGAATTGCTCTGATTGGCTAATATCCCATCTTGAGAGCCTCCACCTGAAGATTAGCCAATCAGAGCAATTCCGTTTTAGTTCCGTTCCGCTATTTCTCTCTCCATGGGGATGCAGCCTTATTCCTTTATCTTATTCCTTATTGGAGGATTCACATTGCGTCCGATGTTCGACGTACGACGATCCGACATCCAATAACAGAATTTATTATTAGAGACAAAAATTTCCTATTGGATGTCGGATCGTCGTACGTCGAACATCGGACGCAGTGTGAATCCTCCATTATTTTTGTCATTGTGACTGAGCCCTAACATAACGCACTACGCCAAAGCTTGTGCGACGTCTTATGTCTCGATTTTAAACTATTAAAGTTAGATTGGTCCAAAACCGTGGATTGGTCGAAATCTACTGTCCTTTTCAGCTAAACTTCTTACACCTTTTCCAACATGGAGAGAAAAAGAGGAAAGTATATACAAGTCTAGTTAAAAAGAACAGACCTCTTGTTTTCACATTTCACACTATTTCAAATTCACAGTGCGTTTTCCAACAAGAACAAGCAAACAAATCGACACAAGTGTCGTTCGGTCTTTTGTGCCATAAACCAAAAGAAGAAGAAGAAGACTTGTGTCATTTGTTGGAAAGCGCACATGATCTTCAAAATAACCTGCCAAACTTCAATCTGATTGCGGGCTTATTTGCGGTTGGGGTTGGGGTGGAGTTACCGGGCTGCATTCGGAAACGTCACCCGAGTGCACACAAGTATACTCCCTTCTCTTTCTATCTCAGCGAGTTAGAAAGAGAAGGGAGTATACCCGTGTGTACCCGGATGACGTTTCCGAACGCAGCCTAACAGTTGTGAATTGGCCAATCAGAACAAAGCAGCTAAGTACTAAAGTGCAGGAACCAAACAAATAAGACTTCGCAGCTCCGTAGTTACCACCGGTTCGGTTTGTATATAAAGCGCAATAGTTCCTGTGATCGACTCACGATGCTTTCGCAATCCGCAACTTGCTCCGATTGCCAGACCGATAAGCGCGATGGCTCCTGCCACTTTCCAGAGAGCAATATGGGCCAAATTATTCCACTGATTGTGTAGATTGCTTGAGAGTGGTACTACTAGTTTGCAGGTCAGACTGGGTCAGACATCAACTCGAATCCTTTCTGGTCTTTTCTTGCAGATAGCAGCCGATGAGCTCGAAAACTTGGATATGGAGAAACATACCGGGCGTTCCAGGTCGATGCAACGATGTGATTTACACGCGGTCGAAATTGCAGCCGATTTCGCGCGATCTTCTTATATTCTTTGGCGGTGATGTCCAAGTATGTTCAAAATCGATCTACGAATAAATAATTGTAATCTAAGTACTCTCTCATGCCTCGTTCCATTATCTTGCCACCTGAAGACACTTCAAAACACTTGAGTTTTCTTCTTTAAAAAATTATGTGACGATTCTTTAAAAATTATAAACACTTCCTGTCATATTTCAAATTTGTAAATTATTTATTGTGTTATATTAAAAATAATTATATGGAGTATATGAGGGCATCATTATATTTTAGAATAGATGTATAACTTATATTCTTAAAATGTTTTGCTTGCATTATATGTGTATTTAAACGAATATAACGACACGATATATATATTTATATATTAACACAAATATTGGATAAAAATTATCGCAGGACATTCAAGAAAACATGGAAAAGCATTCAAATAGCAAGAAATACGTGAAATGGAGTTTAGAGAACACAGCAACTATACTTTCTGAACAGTTTCCTAGAAGTCACATATTTGTTGTTCGTCCATCCAGGTAAATTATCATAACGTTACGTATAGAAACTGAAATATTTCAATGTTTCTATTTTGACATTTGATAATGCATGATAATTAGATATAATAACGATCAAAAGGATTTATATAATTCTTTTAACTGTCCAGTTCATATCAAGTTACTTACACAACAATCTCGTTTTTGTTTCAGAATGACAATAACAAGAAACGCAGTATTCAGTTGTTTCGATAATTTCATACCGGGAGATAAATATGGCACACCTACATTTTGCCCAATGCACAAAGCTATACAACATTTAAGGGATCTCCTTCTTTGTTGCCTGAAACACGTTAAAACATTAAAAATGGGAGAGGTATGCATCGGAGGCATAAACCATAATAATTTATAAAAAAAAATTTATAAATCAATGTAATATAGCTGTCTACAACTTTAATATGCAACTGTATTTACCTTGACAATGTTCTTAAAAGATATAATGTGTTATATGTATATACATATTAAGTAGATATAACATCAAGGTACTGAAGTCATATTTCAACATTTTGTAGGATATCGATAGCCATAATATCGAAACTACAAATTTAAGTCTAATGGGCTTCAGTAAGGGATGTGCGGTTTTGAATCAGTTTCTTTACGAGTTTCATTATTATGATGATAACTCGAGTGACGATCCTAATATAAATAACTTTATCAAACTCATTAAAGATATGTGGTGGCTAGATGGCGGACACAATGGTCCCAGAAATACATGGATTACTGATCAAAATATACTTCGTTCCTTTGTTAAATTAAGTGAGACCTAGACAAATATTTCAAAGTAATAATCTTCCAATATATTATTTCGATATAACATAATAAAATATCTTCTTCAGGAATAAACGCTCATATACATGTTACGCCGTATCAAATGCGAGACAAAGACCGGCCATGGATTCAGATGGAAGAAAACATGTTCAATGATACCTTACAAAAGATGGGAGTATCTGTACAACGAATTTTACACTTTGGTGACAAAGCGCGAAATCTCTCGTCACATTTCAATGTTCTTACAGATATCAAAAGTAATGTGCAGTAAAACCATCGTACTCAGTTTCCTGAAAATTCGCTGCTTAATTGAGCATTTGTGGTATGAATCGTAAAATTAATAGGTCGCAATAGATTGCAACTTCTTCACTTCAGAATCAAAGTAAAGTCGTATGAAAATAATCTTGTTGACGATATAATTGATATTTTGGTGTTACGAACTATTTCATAATTTATACTTTTCATGTATATTGATTATAAGAAGAGTTTAATAGAATTTATTTTACGGAATATTTTCAAAATGTACATATTGATTACTCGAAATACTCTTATTCTAGTCATAAATAATAAAAATTTGTTAAATGTAAATCATATAATATTTATATGTAGGTACAATATTATTACATTGTACAATTTTTTTATGAAATTATTTTCCTATGTGATATGTATAATATCTTTATGGACAATTACTAATGTAGTTAACATTAAATACTATAATTGTTTATTTTATTTAATAATCTCTAAGGAAATATAATAAAGTTATGATTCTCGCTCTTTCTTTTTATACAAATCTCGTTTCATATTTTTCCTTCTATTTTTAATTATTATCTAATAATATCTATCTTCATAATTATAAAGCAAAAAATGGAAAAGATTACGTATGTGATAATAAATATACATACATAGAAAAATAATATAAAGTTAAGGGAATCTTGGAGTGACAGCGACAAGGCATAATCGGTCTAAGCAATATATCTTTGAATTGGCTGAACAGAATGGAAAATCCTTTTACACGATTAAAGTACGCACAAAAATGTAGAGGGCTGTACATGATTTTTTCTGATAAACTAAAAAAAATTTTTATTTTTATAAATATTGTCTTCACTTGACCGACAATATTTGCTTTATACAAAAATTCTGCAGTTTTTCTATAGAAAATAGTGACGCAGCCCTCTACAAAAAACTGTCAGGAATAATATCGTGCAATTAGAAGATTTAAAGCCTAAAAAAAAAGATTACTTAGACCAGTGGAAGATGCAAGGTTAGGTGCTATCCTTTTCTATATCCTTGTCTATACAAGGACAGAAATAGGTCGATAACATAGAAAATGGTAATTTTGTCGGTTATACAGACGGCTCCAGCATCACCTTAACTAGTACAAGTAATATTACAATAGAGGAATATCTCTGTAAAGAGAAAGATCATCTTTGCATACAGTTCTTATTACATTATTATTTACATTATTCTATCTTTCATAAATGAATGTATTGCGTTACGCTAGTTTAAGGTACAGTAGAACTTCCTTAAATTTGACTTCTGTAATCTTTGCATTCTTGTACACATACTTTCACAAACACTAATATCGTGCCCCTTCCATGTCACAATTGGCCCCCTTCCATATCACGCGTTCCCGCAAGTACACGGTGATTGGCAGTCCATTCTGTGGTGGGGGTATTCCATAATTTTGGCATTCCGCTCTTATCGCCCCATCCGGTCAAATTTAAGGAAGTTCTACTGTAGTCCTTTCGCCGACACAGCTAGTCAAGTAACAGTCCGTCATGAGGTAATTGAAAACAAACATTACACAACATCCCAATAATTATAATAATATAACATGATTTCACACTCACGATTTAATTGTATTTAAATAATTACTAATTAAAAAATAGTAATGCGGTTGGACTCGATTTAGGTTAGGTCAGGCATGACAGTACGGGCTGCGTTCGGAAGCATCACTCGGGTGTGCTCCCTTCTCCTTCTAACTTGCTGAGATAGAAGGAGAGGGGAGTGTGCTCGTGTGCGCTCGGGTGACGTTTCCGAACGCAGCCACGAGTAAAACAATATGCGATTGGAGATCCACTACTTATTTAACCTCATATATCAGAGTAAAACATTCGGCAAGCCCTTATTTTCAAGGAACGTACGAAATCCGGAAACTTCAGGGAATATTTTAAGACATGAATAATGTATTCATCTGATCGCCAAGTACATGTATTATTCGTTGAAAACCTCGGCCGTGGCGATTTGTATCATTCTATCTTTCTCGTTCATTAGATGTAAACAAGGATAGAATGACAATAGCACGCTCCGCGAACGTACATTTAGAATGACTTATTTACTTGTAAAGTGTCGGTAACCTCACCTGATTTTTCGTACATATGTCCCTTATTACTGTATATTTAACATATATCAAATTTAGGTACCTATCTAATACTTGTTCTCACGAAAGGACTACCTTAAAGAGAAAACTTGTATATATTATCTATTTACTTACTCAAATATACTTTCTTAAATCTGATATTTCTTTTTATTTCTAGATATTGATAAATGTTTATTTAAAGGAAAAAAATTAATTGTTTTCTTATAGTAATTGTAATGTAGTTTTAATATTAATTAAAACTAAGAAAAAAATATTTTTTTAATTGAATATCTTAACTGATAATATATATCAGCATTAATAAAATAACTTCCTTAACTCTAGAAAACTTCATTATCAATTTTTTAATAGTATTTTAGCGATTATTTTAGCTTTACAAACCTTGCTTTATGTAAATGTTATGGTCAAAGCCCGAAACGTGGCATTTTTAAAGGTGCGATTTCACGATGACGCTCGACGCTGGATTCGAGCGTCAAATCTGGTCACGTGATAGTTTCAGAGGAACGCGAAATATAACCTAACCACTGGATTGGCTGAAATGAGCGTTGAGTGTCAAAGCTAAACACAGTTTAGCTTTTTGACGCTCGAATCCAGCGTCGAGCGTCATCGTGAAATCGCACCTTTAGGATTGACTGGTCAATCCTGCGGAACAACCTAGCATCTTAAAGCAGTTTTTAAGGCTCCTGGTCCCTGAGCCGAGAACTCCGAAGCGACGGTGGCGACGTACCGTCGCGGTAGAAATAAGAACTCTCTCCTCTCACTCTCTCCAATGGAGAATCCTGTCCTTGTGACATGTGACAACCTTATTGTAAGTTGCGTTAAATTTCTTTATTATTCGCTCTGTACTTGTGCTACAACGTTTATCATATTCGTGAAACTCGTAAAATTGACCGGATGGTAAGATTTGCAAGAAATACATATGCGGAAGGAACATTCTCCACTCCTTTCGATAGTCGTCAAACGGCTTGTTTTTCCGTATGTTTAGATTTCGTTTTATGGCTCTTTGTTTATTGTCGAGGGAAAAGGATAGTATCCGGTCAATTTTAGAAGTGTGCTGAAACGATCTATAGTGATTTTTTATTGAAATATCTCTTTATGTCGGAAAATACCGCAACTTACAATAGGGTAATTTCTCGCTTCGATAGCAAGAAATTCAATATGGCCGCGGTGACTACCCAGGAGCCTTAAGAATAGGCTTGGAGTTAGATCAATTTTTTTTTTATGCGAAGGAGGGCTCTCCCGCCTATTTGTGTACTGCCCAGTGCTCTGAATGTCAACGTGAAGAAATTCAAGCAAGCGCGGGTAAACGGTAAACCCTGTGCCATTTGCCCATAAAACGGCCGTGCCGCTGCCCAATCCCAAACCACCATCTTGGGTAACGGATGCAGCCGGTCGTACTGAACAGGGTAGCGCCTCGTAAGACGAGCGCGGCGTGCTCGCACGTGGGCTGTGCCCAATACGAGCGGGGTATGTGGCCCACCACGCGCCGCATATTCCTAAGATGCGTCGGCTGCTGCCGAATCCCGGAGCCCCGGGCAACCGATGAGCGACGCATTAATAGCGCACTTGTGCGTTACGTGGTAGCTGGTGTGCACGGCACCAGCGGCGGCGACTCGTCAAACGTGAGCAGAGTACGCTCGACACGAGTACTACGGGGGTAGGGAGCCCCACCGGGTGGCTACCGGTGCCCTACCAGATGGTGTCGGACTCGTAGAGGTGGTGGTTCGCATAGCCTAGTGATCGGCATGGGGGACCCAGTGTGGGTCTGGCTATGAAGTTCATGGTGCGCATTACCTGTTAGAGGGGTGCTATGGCACCCCCATCCTGTCAGTTAGGGCTGATCCAATCCGAGTGGATCACGCTCGCTGCGGGACACCCTGCTACCTGGGGAACAGCGCAGGTACAATTGAAGTCATAAGTGCGTTACGGGAAACCGTGCCCCTACGTCTGAGGAGTCGGCTTGTCCGGGAGTACGTAATCGTCAGGTATGGGCTCTGTAAGGGGGAAATCCCCGGTGTCGGCTCTGATTCTAGCGTGAAGGGGAGTACTGTTAACGTCGGTCGCACTCCGACCACGGGAGGGTACTGGGGGGGCTAATCGCCCCCCCCAGACCCCCCGGTGCGGTCGTAACTATGACTCTCTTAACAGTAACCAAATGCCTCGTCATCTAATTAGTGACGCGCATGAATGGATTAACGAGATTCCCACTGTCCCTATCTACGGGTGGGGGCAGACATGACTTACGGGAACAACTAGTGCGGGACACACTAGCAAAGCGCTTTGGCGCCAGTGTGCTGAGAGATTTTTGAGATACACGGAATTTTTTAGATGCATGCGGAATTAGTGAGATGCGGCGTGTTGCTGCTAGTACTGGAGCGGACCCCGGGCGACGGTATGTGGTGGTTGGCACTCGCCTGTGCCCCATCAGTATCATGCCGTCTGCCCGGTGGAAATGATACGGGCCATCCTCATGGGCGCGCTCGCATATCTGTCTGGGATCCCGAAATGGGTTTGTTGGGCTCAGTGGAGCCTCTGGGTGTCTCTTTTGAGACGTGACCCGGAAAGCTAGCTGGCCCGATCCGACAGTGTTGCGAGCGGAGGATGGTCTAAGGGCGTTCTGCTCTTCTGCTGTGCTGCGTCACGCACAGGGGGAGAGTAGGACGTCGACAACACCCTTGTGGTGTTATAGCGTTAAAGGGTTGGCGACAACCCCCAATTGTAGCTCTAAAAGCAACACGCCGCGTAAACTTTGTTAAGTTTCAAAAGCAACACGCCGCGAAAAACCTTAGTCTTTGGCCGTATTACCGTGCGTCGCCGACCGCACGGCCGGCTGGTTGGGTTATATAAGAGGGGGGCATTTTTTACGCAAAGTCATGTTCTGCAGGGCTGTTGAAGCGCAACGTATGCTGTACCGCAGCACTTAGCCTATCACAGTCAAGTCGTACTCTACCTCCAGCGTGGTTCCCACTGGAAGCTACGAACAGGCTTAGCCTACGTAGACTAACAGAGTTAAGGCGATACGCGGGTTCCCCCGGCCCGCGGGCCTTCGGGCTGCTACCGGCCCTTTCCGGAGGGGGTGCGGGGGTTTTGGGGGGTATGTGAGTGAGCGAGTGTCCATGTCTATGCGTGTCCATGTCTAGGTGTTCGTCGGGTGATAGAGATGCGGTCGGGTGTCGATGGATATTTCCTGAAGACTAACCAAGCTGGGGAGTAGTAGCCCCACGACCGTAGGACGCGGACATGTTAGTACCTGACCTCTGCGGCGTAAAAACCGCATGTTTAATGTGGAAGAACCGCTGCCGTGTCTGGGCGGAGCCTATTCGGGAGTTGAAGTCGGCCTCCCGGGCGCATGTGTGGAGGATTAGCCTGATCACTATTTCCTCATATCCCGCTAGTGGAAAGATACGCTGGCAACGTCTAGCCCGAACTTTGAGTGAACGGTGTCGCGGGGCATACGTGCTCATTCAGTAGGGGTGACGTTAAACTTTTAGCATCAAATTACTTAATATTTTTAATAGAGTCACGTCTGCATGGATAGGAGTGATCGCCCGACAAGCTGCTTCTCAGCTTCCATGCATGTAACTAGGGTTGTTATCCGGCGGGGATAGATGCCCATACGAGTATGGGCTGCCATGATGACCGAACCGTCGTAACAATTTAAACGATTTAATATGAAGAACACAAAAAACCCCCATAACCAGGACGGACATAAAGTTGACAAAAAAGCGAAGACCGATACGGACAAAGCTAACTCGGACACGGACAAGACGGCGAGTAAGACGAAGACTGGCGGTGACAGAGCGGACGCGCCAAAAGCGATTACCAAAGCGGTAACGGTGGCGCTGACTAAAGTCAGCAGCCATAAGGGCTCGACAAAACTCCCACAGGACGAGCTGAAAAAGTGGGCGACAGAACAGGCGCTAGATGACGCGGGGACGGAACTGACGGACGAGGAGAGCCTGGTGGGTGATCCGCTACAGCGTACGTTCCCACGTAGTGGGAAGTTGGCTAGGAGCCCGCCTGGCTCTCAGACACCCGCAAGAAATGTTCAGAGTGTGACGAGTAAAGCGGTAGGGGAGGTCGTGGAGCGAGAGACCGATCGGCTGCGGGCAAATTCGGTCCAGCCCTTGTTGAACGACCGGGAGAACGAGGTCGACAGCGAGTCTGGGGAGGATGAGGTGTTTGTGCGGGATGGTGCGGCCAATAGGGAGGAGTTGGCGGCTACCGCGATGTACAATATTAGAATCAAACTAGAGAGCATATTATCTGATCCAAACGCGAAAATTAATAAGTCGGCGGCACAGAAAGTATCTGCGTTGTTTAGCGAGATCAGCAAGCTGATGATGCAGCTAGGTTGCGAGAACTCGTTCCTGAGGGGCCGTCTAGCAGAGAGGGCGGAAATGAGTCGCGCACCACCGGTGACACAGCCGCCGCCTGTAACGTATGCGAAGGCGGTTGGTGAGCAAGGGCCTGGTCGGAGAACTGGTCCAAAAGTTGTTGCGGCACCGGCTGTCAAAAGTATAAATGGACCGCGGGATAGGGATTGCTCAGTCGTTGTGGCGTATGGGGTTGATAAGACCAGGTCAGTTGACGAAATTAAAAAGACGCTACTGAAGGTAATAGACCCGGTAGCGTCAAACATTAGAGTCAGAAATGTAAGGAAAGCTGGGGATGGTAGGGTGATAATTCAAGCGCACTCGAAGGCGGACGCGGACAAGATAGTTGCCAATCAGGCAATCAAGGAAGGGGGTCTCACGGCGGCCCGTCCGGCTGCTAGGAGACCACGTATTATTCTGTATGACGTGCCTAGCGATATGGAAGTAGATGGTGTCAGACGTGCAATAGCTAGACAAAACCCCGAACTCTTGCAGGGGGTAGAAGCGAAGGCTTATGATGAAGGATGCGTATTCCGTTTCAAAATGGGTAAAGGGAATGAGGAAACGGTTAACTGGGTAGTGGAGGTGACACCCGATATGCGAGGGAGGTTCGTGAAAGCGTCGAGGGTATACGTGGGTTGGCGAAGTTGCAGGGTCGCCGACTTTACAGCTCCGACCAGGTGCTTTAGGTGCCTGGACTTAGGACACGTTGCGAGGCACTGCAAAGCAACGGAAGATACCTGCTCCCACTGCGGCCAAGGGGGGCATCGGCGCGATAAATGCCCAAACGCAGCTGGGCCCAAGATATGTGCCGTGTGTAAGACGCGGGGGCGACCGGCGAACCACGCGGCGGACGATAGGGGGTGTCCCTCGTACGCGGTAGCAAGGGAGAAGACACGCTGGCACCATCAATGGCTAGGCAGGGCACGCAGGGTGTCTCGAGTATGAATGTGGTGCAGAGTAATTGTCAGAGAGCGTATGCGGTTATGTGTGACCTGGGTGAAATGCTGTGTGAGCGTCGAGTGAGTGTGGCACTGCTGCAGGAACCGTGTGTGAAGGATGGAAGAGTAGTTGGACTCCCGCTACGGATGGATGTAATTGTGAATGAGGGTGAATGTATTAAAGCAGCAGTGGTGGTGAATGACCCCAATCTTGAAGCGATGTGTGTAAGAGAGTGCTCGGATGAGTATGGCGTGTGTGTGTGGCTTGAAGGGAGACTTCGGCGAAATGTATGTAGTGTCTGTGTACTGCCGGTTCGGTGAGGACATCGAGCCGTATCTGGCGTACATGGACAGAGTGCGAATGGCGACCAGAGGAAAGCGTGTCCTGGTGGGTATGGATGCGAATGCCGTCTCTCCCTTATGGTACAGTAAGGGCAGGGGCGGCAGTAGAGAAAGTGAAATGCGTGGGAGAGTGCTTGAGGAGTGGATTGTCGCAAATGGTATGATTGTGCTGAATGAGCCGAGCGAGAGTTACACTTTTAGCGGACCCAATGGGGAAAGCGATATTGATGTGACTCTCGTCAGCGATGTGTCTGGGGGGTGCCAGTATGAATGGGAAGTCAAGAGTGACTGGGGTATCAGCGACCATAACGTGTTGCTGATACGTATGACTTGGGGTGTGAATGTTGAGCGTGTGGAACGTATGCCTAGGTGGGTGTGCAAAAACGTGGACTGGGAGGGATATGAGAGCGATCTGGTGGAGTATGCGTCTGAAGATGCTGTGAATGTGATGGATGACTGGGACGCCGATAGCTTGGCGGAGCGCGTCACATCATGGATCCTGAGGGCGAATGACAATAGAATGAAAAGGCGAGTGTGTGGGGTTGCGAGGAAGCTTGTGTGGTGGACGAATGAACTTGAGCGCATGAAGAAGGATGTTAGGAAGCGTAGGCGTGCCTACCAGCGAATGCGAGCGAGAAATAGGGATCGTGTGGAAGAGTGTTTGAATGTGTATAAGCGTACGCTTAGAGAGTATAAGAGAATGTTGTGGAGAGTGAAAGAGGAGAACTGGAGACAGTTCGTGAGTGATAAGGGAAATCAGGATCCGTGGGGTGACTGTGTATAAAGTGTGTATGGGAAAGTATGGACGAGACAGATTGAGTGCCATGAAAGTGGGTGACAGAACTAACGAGTACGTGGAAAGAAGAGTGCGAATGTGCTACTAGATCGCTTCTTCCCAGACACGGGGATGGAAGATGAACGATTGGCAGAGAGAGAGAAGATCGAAAGGACATTTGAGTGGAATGAAATGGATGTGGCTGTGAAAGCAATGAAAGTGGGTAAGGCACCCGGGTTGGATGGAGTGACTGCGGAAATGTTGCGTGCCGCTTGGCGTGCTATTCCGGGATGGTTGAAGAGAGTGTATGATGTGTGTCTGAGCACCAATCGTTTTCCTAAGGCGTGGAAGACTGCGAGAGTGGTTGTACTGTTGAAGTTCCCGGAGAAAGTGCGGTCGGACCCCGGGTCGTACAGACCGATCAGCCTGCTGTCTGTGCTTGGGAAAGTGTTAGAGCGATTGATGGTGAACAGGCTTGAGCGATTGATGTGTGGAAGAATGTGTGAGGCACAGCACGGGTTTGTGAAGGGACGTTCGACCGAGAGTGCGTGGAACAGCGTGCGTGAGTGCGTGAGTGGGTCCGAGCACAAGTATGTGTTGGGAATATGGTTCTAGGAAGAAATCTCCCCGGAAAAATCCTCCCCGGAAATAAGTTCCCGGAAAAATCTCCCCGGAAAAAATCTTCCCCGACAAATATCTCCCCCGGAAAAAATTTCCCCCGGAAGAAATCTCCCCCGGAAAAAATCTCCCCCGGAAGAAATCTCCCCCGGAAAAAATATCCCCCGGAAAAAATATCCCCCGGAAAAAATCTCCCCATCCAAAATTCCAGTACTGCTGTATTTCTAATTGAGATGGCATTTTTAAAAGCCGTTACACTAGACTGTGCGACTTTATTTGGTGCTTGTATATGTTATTATTCGGAACCGTCAACTGATTGTGCTGTGTTTACTCTTCGTCAGCAATATCACCGCGAATAACAGTAATCAGTCTGTTGTAAGTACTGGTAGCGATGTTATCGTGCGCCATGCCGCTCAAATTTGTAAAAAGCAACAAGGGAAAAAAGCAGCTGATTGCTGATGGTGAATTGTATTACAAGCATGGGGAGGGGTCTAATGGAAAAGTTATTTGGCGGTGTGTGCAGTATAAATCCGGGTGTCGGGGGATTTGTCACACGTCGTCGGAGTTACGCGATGGTATGTAAATTAATGTGCTTAATAGCTGTATCGGAAAATTGTCATTACTCTTTTATTTTTTGCTTATTATAGGCATCATTTTGCATCAAACTGAGCACACAACTCACACTCCTAACGCTGCAGCTGTTGAGACAAAACGCGTTGTTGCAAAATTACGGAAGAAAGCGGTTACAAGCAAGGAAGCTTCATCGTCGTTAGTGGCGTCCGTACTGGGTACGGTGTCGTCTCCTGTTGCTGCACAATTACCGACAGGGCTGGGTAAAATGCTTTTTGAATTGCATTTAAAATGTTAAATGTAAAATACTTTAAAAAATGTATTTAAAATGCAAAATGTAAAATAGGTTTTTCGAATCCATTTTAAATGTAAATTGGTAAATGGGTATTTTAAATGGTTTTCAAATGCAAAATGGTTTTTCCTAATAAATTCACTTTATTATTTTTTGGGTATATAATCTATAAACAGGAAAAAATAAAGTTACTTATACAAGTTTTAGCTAGAAATTTTATCTTTTAAAACTTTTGCCGACAGAAAAAGAATCAGTGTTACAGTAGAAAATTTTTAATTTTTTATATTACATTTCTTAGCAAATAAATCTTAATTATATTTCTACTATATAATATATTATGTAATATATTGTAAAAGATAATTGAAATGTAATAACTATAAGATTATATTTATGAATTTATACATATAATATAATCCTCGCCAAGAGAAGGTTGGTCTAGAATTCGAAAGGAATCCTTGCGTAAGCCAAAAATAGATTTTGTAATATATATCAATATATAATATATCTTGTATATATTAATATATATTTATATTTTTGTAATATTTTAATATTTATCGTAGAAAGCTAGAACGATGAAACTTCTTCACGAAATAAAGATGGTAAAAATAGGCAAAATAGATATATTATATCTCCAAAGTTCGAAACATTCAGATAGCTGCATATTCATATGTATTCACATAATACAGCAATTCTGATCCTATATTCATACATTTTATAAATTTATAAATTTATTTTATACCGAGTGCTGAGTCGTTGAGTCGGACTGTCCGAGGAATCCGTCAAAGGAACAATCCTTTACCGCCTAATCCCAGGAAGAACACATTGTATGAAATACCAGAACACTTTCAAAAGACATTGAAGAGCGTGAAATTCTTGTTATTCGACTCTGAGGATATTAACAACAGACTGCTTATATTTGCTACGGAGGATAATCTGCAGGTGTTGCGAGGATGTGACATATGGTATTGTGATGGTACTTTTAAAGTAGTGCCTGAAATATTCGACCAACTGTACACCGTACATGGGGAGGTGAATGGCAAAGTTATGCCTCTTGTATATGCGTTATGCCCTAATCGACGCAAGAGAACATATCAAACTCTGTTGCGGGTTCTAAAAAATGCTATTCCCGGGGTGGCCCCAAAAAATGTAATGTCGGATTTCGAGATGGCATTTTTAAAAGCCGTTACACTAGAATTTCCCGAGTGTGAAATCAAAGGGTGTTTATTCCATTTCGGTCAGGCACTTTGGCGTAGTATACAAGATCACGACCTTGCGCCATTGTACCGCGAGAGCAGCCGCGCAGCTCGTAATTTGCGAATGTTATTCGCATTGGCGTTCGTTCCTTCCTGCGATGTAACTTACGCGTACGATGCTTTGCTGCAGTCGCCATTTTTCACGGATAATGAGAAGGATTTGAGAGGTTTCCTCGATTATTTTGAGCACACTTGGGTTGGCGTGTTAGGTCGTCGTAAAGTACGACGCGGCGCAATGTTTGACATTTCTTTGTGGAACCACTACTCCTCAGTGATGGTGGCTGTTGCTCGTACCAACAATGCAGTGGAAGGATGGCACCATGCACTAAATCGGAGAGCAAATGGTTCGCATCTCGTACTGTGGAAAATGATTGAGTTGCTTCAAGCAGAGCAGGGTCTCAGTCGAGGCTCACATTGCGCGCGCGAATGCTCACGCTCCTGCGAATAATAGAAACAAGCGCTACAAAGACAACGATGCGCGATTGAAGAGTCTCGTTGCAGCCTACAACCGACAGGATGTGTTACAATATTTGAAGAATGTCGCTGCCAATCTGTCGTTATAAAAATGTGTTGTGGATTATGTGTTATTTATCTTTGTTGTTAGTTACGCCGATTGTATTACGTTAATTGCGCTTTGTTGGATGCGTTGAAAATCCTGAGGAATGTTGCTATCAATCTTTCTTTGTATTAAATTATCATGAGTTATGTATTTATTGTCTTTGTTTTTAGTCACGTTGACTTTTTTAATTTATTTGCGCTTTGCTGGTTGCGTCAAACTTCTTGAGAAATGTTGCTGTCAATCTTTCGTTGTATTACATTATCATGAGTTATGTATTTCTTGTCTTTTGCTGGGCACGGAAATTTTTTCCGGGGGAGATATTTTCCGGAGGAAGATATTTTCCGGAGGAAATTTTTTCCGGGGAAGATATTTTCCGGGGAAGATTTTTTCCGGGGGAGATTTTTTGATCGGGAGATTTTGTCCGGAGAGATTTTTTCCGGAAACTGATTTCTGGGAGATTTTTTCCGGGGAACAAAACGTCGGTTACGGGGAATATTTGTGGACTTCCAGGGTGCCTTCGACAACCTGGAATGGCCATGTGTGCTTGGACGATTGCGTGATGAAGGATGTGAGGAGATTGGGTTGTGGGAGAGCTTTCCCGGGCGGAAACACCATTGCGATGGCCCCTCGCGGGTGTCGACGCAATGTGATTTCTGCCCAGTGCTCTGAATGTCAACGTGAAGAAATTCAAGCAAGCGCGGGTAAACGGCGGGAGTAACTATGACTCTCTTAAGGTAGCCAAATGCCTCGTCATCTAATTAGTGACGCGCATGAATGGATTAACGAGATTCCCACTGTCCCTATCTACGTGTGTTGGTTGGCATGGATGCGAACGCCGTCTCTCCCTTATGGTACAGTAAGGGTGGGGGCGGCAGTAGAGAAAGCGAGATGCGAGGCAGAGTACTTGAGGAGTGGATTGTTGCGAATGATATGATTGTGTTGAATGAGCCGAGCGAGAGTTACACGTTCAGCGGACCCAATGGGGAAAGCGATATCGATGTGACTCTCGTGAGCGATGTGACTGGGGGGTGCCAGTTTGAATGGGAAGTTAAGAGCGACTGGGGTATCAGCGACCATAACGTGTTGCTGATACGTATGACTTGTGGTGAGAATGCCGAGCGTATGGAACGTATGCCTAGGTGGGTGTGCAAAGACGTGGACTGGGAAGGATATATGAGCGATCTAGTGGAGTATGCGAATGAAGATCGTGTGAATGCGATGAATGATAGTGACGCCGATAGTCTGGCGGAACGCGTCACCTCATGGATCCTGAGGGCGAATGATAGCAGAATGAAAAGGCGAGTGCATGTGGCTGCAAGGAAGCTTGTGTGGTGGACGGATGAGTTGGAGTGCATGAAGAGGGATGTAAGAAAGTGTAGGCGAGCCTACCAGCGAATGCGAGGGAGAGATAGTAATCGAGTGGAAGGATGTTTGAATGTGTACAAGCGTACCCTTAGGGAGTACAAGGGAATGTTGTGGAGAGTGAAAGAGGAGAACTGGAGACAGTTCGTGTGTGATAAGGGAAACCAGGATCCGTGGGGTGATGTGTACAAAGTGTGTAGGGGCAAGTATGGACGAGATAGAGTGAGTGCTATGAAAGTGGGTGACAGAATTACGAGTACGTGGGAAGAGAGTGCGAATGTGCTACTAGATCGCTTCTTCCCGGCCGCGGGAGTGGAAGTGGTGCGAATGGCTGAGAGAGACATGAGTGAAAAGTCGTTTGAATGGGATGAAGTGGATGCGGCAGTGAAAGCGATGAAAGTGGGAAAGGCACCTGGGTTGGATGGGATAACTGCAGAGATGGTACGTGCCGTTTGGCGCGCGATACCAGGATGGTTGAAAAGAATGTATGATGTGTGTTTGAGTACCAACCGCTTCCCGAAGGCGTGGAAGAAAGCGAGAGTAATTGTGCTATTGAAGTCTCCTGAGAAAGTACGGTCGGACCCCGGGTCATACAGACCGATCTGCCTGTTGTCTGTGCTTGGGAAAGTGTTAGAGCGACTGATGGTGAATAGGTTTGAGCGAATGATGAGTGGAAGAATGTGTGAGGCACAGCACGGGTTTGTGAAGGGACGTTCGACCGAGAGCGCGTGGAATAGTGTGCGTGAGTGTGTGAGTGGGTCCGTGCACAAGTATGTATTGGGAATATTTGTGGACTTCCAGGGTGCCTTCGACAACCTGGAATGGCCATGTGTGCTTGGACGATTGCGTGATGAAGGATGTGAAGAGATTGGGTTGTGGGAAAGCTATTTTAATGATAGATGGGCATGCATGGTGGGAACGATTGAGAATGTATGGAAGGAAGTCGTGCGGGGTACACCGCAGGGGTCCATCTGTGGTCCATTCATTTGGAACCTGCAGATGGATACGCTCCTGTGGATACTCCGCAGACTGGGGTGTATGGCGACGGCGTATGCCGATGATCTGTTCGTGCCTGTCGAAGGGCAGAGCCGAGCAGATCTGGAGCGAATGGGGAACGAGTGGATGAGAATAGTGAGTGAATGGGGTGCGAGTGTCGGAGTGAAAGTGTCAGAAAGTAAGACTGTGATGATGTTAATGAAAGGGAGTTTGTCTGGAGCGAGACACCCGAGCGTTAGTGTGAATGGGAAGCATGTTAAGTATGTGAAGTGTGTGAGATATCTGGGAGTATGGGTGGGCGAGCGAATGAGTTTCAAGCCGCACCTGGAATGTATGAGGAAGAAGTGCTTGAGTGTGGTGGGAATGTTGAGACGAGTGATGAGGAGCGAATGGGGATTGCGAAAGAGAGCGTGGCGTGTGATTTATAAAGGGCTGTTTGCTGCGTGTGTGATGTATGGTGCAAGCGTGTGGTATGAAGCCATGAGGTACAAGTATGCGTGTGAGGCCATTAATAGGTGCCAGAGAGTGGCGATGAGTGCCTGTCTGAATGTCTGTAGAACGGTCTCCACGGAGGCCATGCAGGTATTGATGGGTGGCCTTCCGTGGGACCTGGAATGTGTCAGAAGAGGTGTGAGTGCGAGAATAAAGAATGGTTGGAGATTGAGTGAAAGTGACATTATGAGCGAAGAGGAAGTGAGTGCGAGAGATTTAGTAGAGAGCGTGAAACTGATAGATGATAGATTGTATGAAAGATGGCAGAGAAGATGGGACGATAGTGTGAAAGGACGAGTGACTCATGGCTTCGTGCGGAATGTGAGGTTTGCCGAGAGCTGTTTGGGGTTCGAGCCGAGCTTATGGCTCGGCTACATCCTGACGGGTCACGGCAGTTTGAATGAGTTTCTGTATAAAAGGGGACTGTCTGAGACTGAGAGTTGCGCGTGTGGTGCTGAGTGCGAGGATTGGAAGCATGTGATGATTGAATGTGAATTGTATGAGGATGTACGAAACCTGGACGAATGGGGAGTCAGTGTGAGTGAGGATGGAAGAGTGGATGTGAGTAAAGTGTTGGAGCGTAAAGGAAAGATACGAGAGTCTGAGCAGGTTTGCGGCATGTGTGTTTCAGAGAAGAATGAATGCGAATGTGTGAGGTGTGTGTATGCGGCTGACCGGTGCCGGGTCTGCAGGAGACCAACTGGGAGTAGCTTCGGCTGCGAAGATCCGACCAGTGATCCAGACTGGTACCACGGGGACCGGTGGCCCAGGGAGCTTGCTCCCGCCGGTCGCGGGTAGGAACATCGTGGTGGCAGTGGTTTACAGCCAAATGCTGGCTAGGATACCCGAGCTTCGTGTTTGGGTGTCCGACGGGTGAGCTGCGTCCCAACAGCTCGGGCGCCAGCCTGCATAGCTGGCAGAGCGTGGATAGTCGCTCGCCCCGACCAGTGGGTTGCTGTCGGGATCCTGCCGTCCCGCAGCGCACTGGTAGTACCGACCTCGGTCGGTACGCGCTGATTGGGCGTATCCCAATCCCGCGCCCATGGGGGCCGTGTGGATAAGGCTCTTCGAGCAGGTGCCGCACGTTAAATCAACGACATATTCTGTCCCTATCTACTGGTGGGGGCAGACATGACTTACGGGAACAACTAGTGCGGGACACACTATGTGCTGAGTGATTTTGAGATGCATGCGGAACTAGTGAGTAGCGGCGTGTTGCTGCTAGTACTGGGGCGGTACCCCGGGCGACGGTATGTGGTGGTTGGCACTCGCCTGTGCCCCATCAGCATCATGCCGTCTGCCCGGTGGGAATGATACGGGCCATCCTCATGGGCGCGCTCGCATATCTGTCTGGGATCCCGAAATGGGTTTGTTGGGCTCAGTGGAGCCTCTGGGTGTCTCTTTTGAGACGTGACGCACCCGGAGAGCTAGCTGGCCCGACCCGACAGTGTTGCGAGCGGAGGATGGTCTAAGGGCGTTCTGCTCTTCTGCTGTGTTGCGTCACGCACGGTGGGAGAGTAGGACGTCGACAACACCCTTGTGGTGTTAGCGCAAAGGGTTGGCGACAACCCCCAATTTTTAGCTCTAAAAGCAACACGCCGCGACAAACTTTATTTTTGAGTTTTAAAAGCAAACACGCCGCGAAAAACTTAGTTTTTGGCTTGAGTCGTCGGTCTCGGAGTGACGCGCCGCGAGTGAACTTGGTTCCTCGTGGGTGATGCCCCCGGCGCAAGCAACACGCGGCGTGAGTGCCGCAAAGCAACACGCCGCTGAAGCAACACGCCGGGAAAAGCAACACGCCGCGGATAACTTTAAGTTTAGTTGCTGAACACCACCCAAAGCAACACGCGGCGTTGATCTTTTGGGACCGACCGTGCTACCGCGCGTCGCCGACCGCTTGGCCGGCCGGTTCGGTATATTAAGAGGGGGGCATCTTTTATGCAGAGTCATGTTCTACAGGGCTGTTGAAGCGCAACACATGCTGTACCGCAGCACTTAGCCTATCACAGTCAAGTCGTACTCTACCTCCAGCGCTGGTTCCCACTGGAAACTACTATTAGGCTTAGCCTACGTAGGCTAACAGAGTTAAGGCGATACGCGGGTTCCCCCGGCCCGCGGGCTTTTGGGCCGCTACCGGTTCTTTCCGGAGGGGGTGCGGGGGTTTTGGGGGGTGTATGAGTGAGCGAGTGTCCATGTCTGTCCGTGTCCACGTCTAGGTGTTTGTCGGGCTGATAGAGATGTGGTCGGGTGTCGATGGATATTTCCCGAAGACTAACCAAGCTGGGGAGTAGTAGCCCCACGACCGTAGGACAGCGGACATGTTAGTACCTGACCTCTGCGGCCTAAAAACCGCAAGTTTAATGTGGAAGAACCGCTGCCGTGTCTGGGCGGAGCCTATTCGGGAGTTGAAGTCGGCATCCCGGGCGCATGTGTGGAGGATTAGCCTGATCACTATTTCCTCATATCCCGCTAGTGGGAAGATTCGCTGGCAACGTCTAGCCCGAACTTTGGGTGAACGGTGTCGCGGGGCATACGTGCTCATTCAGTAGGGGTGACGTTAAACCTTTAGCATCAAATTACTTAACATTTTAATAGAGTCACGTCTGCATGGATAGGAGTGATCGCCCGACAAGCTGCTTCTCAGCTTCCATGCAGTTTAACTAGGGTTGTTATCCGGCGGGGATAGATGCCCATACGAGTATGGGCTGCCATGATGGCCGAACCGTCGTAACAATATAAACTATGCAATATGAAGAACACGAAAAACCCCCAAAATCAGGACGGACAGAAAGTAGACAAAAAGACAAAGACTGACTCGGACAAAGCTAACTCGGATACGGACAAGACCGTGACTAAGACTAAGATTGGTGGTGACAGGGCGGACGCGCCAAAAGCGATCACCAAAGCAGTGACGGTGGCGCTAACTAAAGTCAGCAGCCATAAGGGCTCGACAAAGCCGCCATCTCAGGACGAGCTTAAAAGTGGGCGACAGAGAAAGCGTTAGACAATGTGGGGGCTGAACTGACGGACGAGGAGAGCCTGGTGGGTGACCCGCTTCAACGTACGTTCCCGCGCAGTGGGAAGTTGGCTAGGAGCCCGCCTGGCTCTCAGACACCCGCAAGAAACGTGCTGAGTGAGACGAATGAAGCGATAGGAGAGGTCGTGGAGCGAGAGACCAATCGGCTGCGGGCAAACTCGGTCCAGCCCTTGCTGGGCGATTGCGTGAACGAGGTCGACAGCGAGTCAGACGAGGATGACGTGTTTGTGGGCGAAAATGCGGCGACTAGAGAGGGATTGGCCGCTGTAACAATGCATAATGTTAGGCTTAAGCTCGAAAAGATCCTTTCTGACCCGAACGCGAAATTTACTAAAACTGCGGGACAGAAAATAGCTGCGTTATTCAGCGAAGCGAACAAAGTGGTGATGCAGCTAGGTTGCGACAACGCATTTCTGAGGGGTCGTCTGGCGGAGAGGGCGGAGATAAATCGTCCGCCGCCAGTCACGTTCGCGGAAGTTGCGAGCAGAAAGAAGGAGCCTCGCCGTGAGGCTGGTGCGAGGGCACCATCTGCTGCGCCGGGGACTAGTGGGCGAGACCGCTGAATGTGAATAGGGAGCTAACGGTGATCGTGGCCGATAGCACCGAAAAAGCGAGATCGGTAGAGGAGCTGAAAAAGACGCTGCTGGAGACTATGGACCCAGTAGCGACTCAGATTAGAATAAGAAATGTCAGGAAAGCCAGGGATGGGAAAATAGTAGGTCCAAGGCGCACTCAAAGCAGACGCGGACAAGATTGTTGCCAATCTAGCGATTAGGGAAAAAGGGCCTCATGGCGGCCCTTCCGGCTGCCAAGAAACCGCGAGTTATTTATATCGATGTGCCTAAAAACATGGAGGTCGATGGTGTCCGACGTGCAATGTTTAGGCAGAATCCCGAACTTATGGCGGGAATGAGCGAATGAAGATTTTAAAGAAGCAATGCGTGTTTCGCTTCAAACTAGGTAAGGGGGGCGAGGACACCGAAAATTGGGTGCTGGAGGTGAACACCCAGGCATGCGAGGACAAACTCAGGAAAGCACTAAGGGTTTTACATAGGCTGGAGAAGCTGTCGGATCGCGGACTTTACGTCGATAACAAGGTGCTTTCAGGTGCCTGGTCTGGGTCATGTCGCGAGATACTGTGGGGCGGCAGGAGAGAAGCCTGTGCCCACTGTGGCCATGGGGGGCCATCGGCGGAGATAAGTGCCCCAAACTACAGCGGGCCCAAGGTGTGCGCTGTTTGTAAGAGGCGGGGCGACCGTTCAGACCACGCGGTGGACTGATAGGGGGTGTCCCTCGTACGCGTTAGCAAGAAGAAGAGAACGCGGGCACCATCGACATGGCTAGGCAGGGTACGCAGGGTGTCTCGAGTATGAATGTGGTGCAGAGTAATTGTCAGAGAGCGTATGCGGTTATGTGTGACCTGGGTGAAATGTTGTGTGAACGTCGAGTGAGTGTGGCACTGCTGCAGGAACCGTGTGTGAAGGATGGAAGAGTAGTTGGACTCCCGCTACGGATGGATGTAATTGTGAATGAGGGTGAATGTATTAAAGCAGCAGTGGTGGTGAATGACCCCAATCTTGAAGCGATGTGTGTAAGAGAGTGCTCGGATGAGTATGGCGTGTGTGTGTGGCTGAAGGGAGACTTCGGCGAAATGTATGTGGTGTCTGTGTACTGCCGGTTCGGTGAGGACATCGAGCCGTATCTGGCGTACATGGACAGAGTGCGAATGGCGACTAGAGGAAAGCGTGTCCTGGTGGGTATGGATGCGAATGCCGTCTCTCCCTTATGGTACAGTAAGGGCAGGGGCGGCAGTAGAGAAAGTGAAATGCGTGGGAGAGTGCTTGAGGAGTGGATCGTCGCGAATGGTATGATTGTGTTGAATGAGCCGAGCGAGAGTTACACTTTTAGCGGACCCAATGGGGAAAGCGACATTGATGTGACTCTCGTCAGCGATGTGTCTGGGGGGTGCCAGTATGAATGGGAAGTCAAGAGTGACTGGGGTATCAGCGACCATAACGTGTTGCTGATACGTATGACTTGGGGTGTGAATGTTGAGCGTGTGGAACGTATGCCTAGGTGGGTGTGCAAAAACGTGGACTGGGAAGGGATATGAGAGCGATCTAGGTGGAGTATGCGTCTGAAGGATGCTGTGAATGTGATGGATGACTGGGACGCCGATAGCTTGGCGGAGCGCGTCACATCATGGATCCTGAGGGCGAATGACAATAGAATGAAAAGGCGAGTGTGTGGGGTTGCGAGGAAGCTTGTGTGGTGGACGAATGAACTTGAGCGCATGAAGAAGGATGTGAGGAAGCGTAGGCGTGCCTACCAGCGAATGCGAGGGAGAGATAGCAGGATCGAGTGGAAGAAGTGTCTAAGTGCGTACAAACGTACGCTGAGAGAGTATAAGAGAATGATATGGAGTGTGAAAGAGAGAAACTGGAGACAGTTTCGTGAGTGACAAGGGAAACCGGGATCCGTGGGGTGATGTGTATAAAGTGTGTATGGGAAAGTATGGACGAGATAGATTGAGTGCCATGAAAGTGGGTGACAGAACGACGAGTACGTGGAAAGAGAGTGCGAATGTGCTGCTAGGATCGCTTCTTCCCAGACACGGGGATGGAAGATGAACGATTGGCAGAGAGAGAGAGCAGTGAAAGGACATTCGAGTGGAATGAAGTGGATGTGGCCGTGAAGGCAATGAAAGTGGGTAAGGCACCCGGGTTGGATGGAGTGACTGCGGAAATGTTGCGTGCCGTTTGGCGTGCTATTCCGGGATGGTTGAAGAGAGTGTATGATGTGTGTTTGAGCACCAATCGTTTTCCTAAGGCGTGGAAGACTGCGAGAGTGGTTGTACTGTTGAAGTCCCCGGAGAAAGTGCGGTCGGACCCCGGGTCGTACAGGCCGATCAGCCTGCTGTCTGTGCTTGGGAAAGTGTTGGAGCGATTGATGGTGAATAGGCTTGAGCGATTGATGTGTGGAAGAATGTGTGAGGCACAGCACGGGTTCGTGAAGGGACGTTCGACCGAGAGTGCGTGGAATAGCCTGCGTGAGTGCGTGAGTGAGTCCGAGCACAAGTATGTGTTGGGTATATTTGTGGACTTCCAGGGTGCCTTCGACAACCTGGAATGGCCACGTGTGCTTGGAAGATTGCGTGACGAAGGATGTGAGGAGATTGGGTTGTGGGAGAGTTTCTTTGATGATAGATGTGCATGCATGATAGGTATGACTGATGAAGTATGGAAGAGAGTCGAGCGGGGTGCGCCGCAGGGGTCCATCTGCGGTCCATGTATTTGGAATCTGCAGATGGATACGCTCCTGTGGATGCTCCGCAGACTAGGATGTATGGCGACGGCGTATGCTGACGATCTGTTCGTGCCTGTCGAAGGACAGAGCCGGGCAGATCTGGAACGAATGGGGAACGAGTGGATGAGGATAGTGAGCGAATGGGGTGCGAGTGTCGGTGTGAAAGTGTCAGAGAGCAAAACAGTGATGATGCTCCTGAAAGGGAATATGTCGGAAACGAGACACCCGAGCGTTAGTGTGAATGGGAAGCATGTGAGGTATGTGAAGTGTGTGAGGTATTTGGGTGTATGGGTGGGCGAGCGAATGAGTTTTAAGCCGCACCTGGAGTGTATGAGAAAGAAGTGTGTGAATGTAGTGGGAATGTTGAGACGAGTGATTGAGGAGCGAATGGGGACTGCGAAAGAGAGCGTGGCGTGTGATCTATAAAGGACTGTTTGCTGCGTGTGTTATGTATGGTGCGAGTGTATGGTACGAAGCCATGAAATATGGGTATGCGCGTGAGGCGATTAATAGATGCCAGAGAGTGGCGATGAGTGCCTGTTTGAATGTCTGTAGAACGGTCTCCACGGAGGCCATGCAGGTATTAATGGGTGGTCTTCCGTGGGACCTGGAATGTGTCAGAAGAGGTGTGAGTGCGAGA
>JASTWP010002985.1:0-32654 GCA_030770255.1 Temnothorax ravouxi
CAAGTTAAATATAGCCATGAGGACAAGATAATTATCGACGGCATACGATACGCTGGCACACGCGGTCTTTACGAGTTGATCTTTAAGAAATATCCCGATGACGATATCTACACGGAGGACGACTTGCAAGCGTACAAGAGCATTCTGTTGATGACGAGTGCTCATAAACGCAATTATGATGCTCACGCTCGAATAAATAGCAACAGGGGATACAAGTACACACATATAATCGGGCCGTTGATTTCAGGTAAAAAAGCTGGAAAAGGTATACCGCGTGCCATGACAGGCAATAAGATCGAACATATAATTGCATCGTCGATATCGGGTAAAAAAGCTGGAAAAAGTATACCGCGTGCCATGACATTAAACGACAACAAGATCGACTATGTTCATTGGGACGATCCCAACGAGCTCGTAGATCGTCTTCGAATGCTCGAAGCTTCGCGCTTAGCGGGTCACACCGGTCACGATAACGAGATCCTATCGATTATCGAGGAACTTCGCGAGGCTGGACTTATTATAAATTAAACCGCGCGTCGGCGAGTCATTCAATCAACATTGAAATGCCGATCAACAAGTTTGGTATATCGCTCGGAAGAGGCGGTGCGGAACCGTACTATCAATGGAGCGGATTAATCAGAAATTACGTGCGCGATAACGCCCTTTGCATGGTCGCCACCGACTTTGACGCGAAATCGCGCAAGATTCGACGGATAGCGCCGCCTGTAGATGATGGCGATGCAGCCAATAAACGTTACGTGCAGCAGAGCGTGCAAATTTTGAAAGATCAACAGGATGAAATCGAGAGAAAGATGGCCACATTCCAAAGTAATGTGCAAATTACCCTAAACGAACTTCAAAAGATGATTCAAGATGTAATTGCGAATCATCGCGAATAGATAAGAACGTACATCTGATATCTGCGTCAGTTGCGCGTCATCGTCATGGCTGGTAAGAAGCAATCAACTGAGAAACGGAGGTTGGTAGAAGAATTACACGCTCCTGCGAGAAGAAATTTTTCTCGAAGACGCGTCATAGTGCAGGGATACGATGATCTGTGGCAGGCGGATGTGGTCGAGATGCGCCCATACACGCGATTCAACAGAGGCTACCACTACATACTCACCGTTATCGACGTGCTGAGCAAGCACGCATGGACCGTACCGCTCAAGGCCAAGAGCGGACCCGAGGTTACTGCGGCGATCGCGAAAATAATTCGAGACGGCGGAAGATGCCCGAAAAATTTGCAGACTGACAAGGGAAAAGAATTTTACAACGCAAACGTGCAGAAACTCTTGAAGAAACATAATATCAATCACTATTCGACCTATTCCGTAATGAAGGCATCGGTCGTCGAACGATTCAATCGCACGCTCAAGAACGACATGTGGAAAATGTTTACGCGCAATGGAAATTACAAATGGATCGACTCGCTGTCGGGTCTCGTATCGGAATTACAACGCGCGAAAGCATCGAACTATCGGCATGCGACCCATCGATGTTACCCCCGCGATCGCCGACAAGCTCCTAGCAACTGTGTACAGCCACGTAAAGATCGCTGCTCCCGCGCGATTCAAAGTAGGGCGACTCGGTACGCGTGAGTAAATTCAAGACAATCTTCGAGAAAGGATACACGCCAAATTGGACCACGGAGGTGTTTAGAATCGTCAAAGTGCAGAAAACTAATCCCGTGACGTATCTGTTGGAAGATTCCTGCGGAAAACCCATCGCCGGCGGCTTCTACGAATACGAGTTACATCGCGTTGCTAATCCCGACGTGTATCTCGTTGAAAAAGTTTTGCGCAAAATGGGGGATGAGGTTTATGTAAAGTGGTTAGGATTTGATAATTCACACAATTCATGGATACACAAGAATAATGTATTGTAAAAATTTATTACAATATAAAAACATATTATACATACAAATGTGTCATTTATTTTTCTAAATGTATTTACAATATATTTACAATGGTATTTTATAATGTCCCCATGGCAGCGTTTCGGTAGAACCGGGTATAATGTAGCGCTTATCGTCGTACGGACTTAGAGCTATTTTCGTTTCGGATATGGTGTATACCTCGTGTAGTTTGGATCTTATGCAAGCCTGTTGTCGCGACATTTCAATTTCGTCGCGCAGACACCGCGTGTAGTCGTCGAACGTTATCGACCTGGCTACGACGTTACTCTTAACACCTTTAGCCTTTTTCGTATCTTTTTTACCATCTACTCGCAAGGCGTACATCTTTGCTCTATGCCCGACGAATTCGGTCATTATCGCACCGCTGTTTTCGTCTTTCATTAAGCCCGGTACTTTTTTATTGGCGAGTGGGATACCGTACGCATTATCGATTGCATAATCGCTAGTGTCAAATCTATTAATGTGGCGCTTCATGGTATCGTATACATCGTCGCACTCGATGTGGTAAATGAGACTGTCCGTATCGGTGTACGTGACTTTACACTTATCGCGATACAACGGTAACATGTACTCGTGATGAAATTCATACAAACATGTCTTGGATATATCGAGGATGCACATACCCACGTAGATTGGTTTGTCGAACTTCACCTCGAGTTTTCGCATTTCTATTGCTACTAGATTCTCCGAAAAGACGCTTCGGCTATGAAAATTTGGTTTTGCTATCATTGCCTCCGCGCCGTATCTACCCTCCCAATGAGTCACGAGTCGCACGTCAACGTGATTGCGCACATTCTCCATGGTTTTACCAAACACGGCATTGTTCATCAATTTGTATAAATTTTTTTCGAAATCATTCTTGGCCAATGTCCTAAATTTCGTATTAAGTTCTATATAATCGCGAAGCCATGGAGATTGCGCGAATTTCAGTATGCGGTGAATCTTTGCTATGCGGAGACCGTGACGAGTACACTGCTGCAGGTTGCGATAATGTATTACATATCGTTTCTTATCGTATAATGTTGCGAGGAGCTTGTCCTGCCGCTTACCGGGTGGTTTATCGCGCGTCGGACAAAACGGTAGGTCAGTGTGCGCGTCGTGAAGATGTTGTGGATACTCCAAGTCGACTTCGAGTATGTAGCCTATCGAAGAATCCAACGCGACATCCATAACATTAAAATTGGTTACGTCGTCGACCCATTTAAAATCTGCATATGGCAATGGTTGACACATTGCCCAGCCGTATAAGTTATTTACATCAAAATACATCAGGTACGACGACGGTTTCGATGGATCGTACGACTGCATGTACTTGTTGTTGGCCAGCGCGTATCTGTTTTAACATTGACTCAAACCGCCGCGTATACCGCGTTCGATAAACATGGCCATGTCAATGTCGGTAAGCAGTTCGAAATTGATGTGTGTATGCTTCAACATAGCATCCTACGTAAAACCCGGTAGAGTATAATAATACGCGGGATCGAGTCCATAACTCGCGACGCAGCTATCGCGAAAATTTTCAAAGATATCGGCCAACAGCAAGACATCAGTTTTGAGATATAAATCGCTGTAATCACCGAGCGTTCGAATGGAGAACCGCTGCCAGACGTTGACGGCGTGCGCGTAATCGCTCTCGGATACGGTGTCACCTGTCAATGAACTGTAAAACGAGTCGCGCGGTGGTAAACACAAGTCCTCCAACTTTTCGACGCAGTCAATGTATTCATAGGGAAATACGCCTTTTCGTGTCAGCAAATCAAAATTTTCTGCGGATATTTTACAAAATTCGCTTTGCAATATTCGCAGTTTATCCTTGCTGAGATAAGATGCCAATTTGTCGAAACTAGCGGTGAGAAACTTGTATGAATCGATAAATCGCAATTTGACGCAAGTTTTCTTATCTTTATCTTCGGTGCTTTGAACATTTTTTGTAAACAAAATGTATTTTTCTTTTGTAATTGGGAGTAAATCTACATGTCCCTCGTACGCTGTTGCTATTTCAGTTCTAATAAAATGTGCGTCATAGCCCGATAAATTATGAAACACTATGGGAATGCAATGCGAATCTTTATAATTTAAGTTACAGTTAGAATGCGCGGGACCTCTGTATTGGCCGGTCAGGTGACAATGGTCGCGTACTCGCACGTCGTCTGGCTCGAACGGTTTTTCGCACACGTGACAGTGCGTTGCGCTGTTAAACTTTTCCCACTCGTCTCGCGTGAAATCTGCCATGGGTACATTAATGGACAAGATAGTTTTGACGTCGTGAGCTAAACGTCTTAGCTCCTCGGCGAACCACGCGACGCAATCCTTATCGCGACGAAACCGATACATAGATAACGACTCGTCGTACGAGCAACGCACGTAGTACCCTATGCTAAACACGCGATGATGCTGATATGTGTACCTAGACGTTTCCGGATCCGCTTTCATCTTCTCCAGGGTACATTCCAGGTCGGCGTATACGACAAACGGAACTCGTTCCTTCCTGCTGTGATTTTTAAAGGCCAACCACTTGTCGTTATCGCTCGGTAACTTGATCGCGCATTTGTTCATCTCCTGACAGTCGACGGTGTGGGCTTCCAATTTCTCGCTCGTGTAGAAGTAGTGCAAACATCTGCAAAAATAAACGCAAATATTATAAATTTTTTTATATACAAAATATTATATATTATTAAAAGAACTATAGGTACTTACCGATCACAAAAGTATTTTGTGTGTCCTTGTTTATTAATTTGCGAGCTCACGAGGCGGGATAGGTTCTTAATCCACGCAAAATGTCCCACGTTGTCGTCATGCACGTACAGCAGATTTACATGCTTGTCCATCTTACGATCAGTAACCCGTAATGGCAAGATTGCAAGTTCCTTGTTTTTTTCGATGCTGTAGACGTTGATGGAGATGTCGTTGTGATTTTCAAATTTTTTAATTTGATCTAACGTCATTGGAAACTCAATGTCCGTAAGATTTAGCACCGACGTGTAATGAGGGTACGACGATTCCAGATCTGCATTTCTTTGGGCTGGATGTAGAGCAGCCGTCACTGACCATGCGAAACATGCATTGTCTCTTGATTGCACGTTTATCACCGCTTTCTTCTTTTTAATTTCTCGCGGTATTTCCACAAAACATCCCGCGTGCAATGGATTATATTTGTTCACATTTACCGTTAAATTGAGTATACGCGACAACGCCCATCCGCTATCACGTTCCTGGAATTCCTCCAGCTTTGCTAAGGTAGGTTCGATAACGTGTCGCTTGTACCACTCACGCAGATCGGACTCACGAAAGAATTCACTGTTTCTCGTTGCGATACTTTTATTCGCGCGTTTGTCACCCGCAACAAATTCACCATTAAACACTGTGTTAATTTTTACATTGTCATGTCGTTGCATGACGTTCCGCACACGATCGAGTACAATGTCTCCCGCATTTTTGAGAAATTGATGAGGTTCGATGTGTTTGGAATTTATTACCGCACCAGTTAGTATGCGGCTTTCAAAAGCCGTATCTATCTCGCGCCATCTGAGTCCTGTCTCACTCGCACTGTATCCAGCACCCACATGCACGAAACGTTGACGTACCGAGTCTTTCAAACCTTCGAGTCGCGCGATACAAGCGACCAACGACTGTTTGAGACCGATCGATGACTGATCGATCGATAATCGTGGCCGTTTAATTCGGCTTTGTTCTTCCAACGATTCGATAAACTCGTCGCATCGTTGCTCCCACGCGGCAAAGTCTTCTCTCGAATTTAACAGGGTGGATTGCTCCAAAAATTCTTGTTCCATGTTATTGCACGATCCTCTTGCTAACGCCATTTGTTGCACTCACGACTTCCAGTTCTCGACTATTGAGCGTATCCCCCAGATTCGTTATTTTATATTCTACTAATTATGCATCGTTTGCTTATCATATCAAATTTCATCTCAGCAGCCGTACATCGGCGCTATTTGCAAAATTTGCAGTTTTGCACGTGTTCGATGAAATCATCGCGAGACATGTCGCGACAAGTTCTTCAAAACAATAACGCTCCATTGACTTATGCAAAATTGCAAAATTTGCAGCTTTGCACGTGTTCGATAAAATCATTGCGAGACATGTCGCGACATGTTCTTCAAAACAATAACGCTCCATTGACTTATGCAAAATTTGCAGTTTTGCACGTGTTCGATAAATCATCGCGAGACATGTTGCGACATGTTCTTCAAAACAATATCGCTCCATTGACTTATGCGAAATTGCAAAATTTGCAGTTTTGCACGTGTTCGATGAAATCATCGCGAGACACGTATGCTCTTGAAAAGAAATCATATTTGATGCCCGATGAGGTGATCTCATCACGAATGTTCTTGACAAAGATATTACATTTAACGTATATGTGGATTGTGGTGGTCACCATGCAGCAGCCGTACATTGGCGCTATTTTTGCAAGATTTGCAGTTTTGTGTATGTATAAATGGTCTACGAGGATTCTAGAGCGCAGTCGAGAGTTCGATACGGTTCGTGTACGTCGCAAACAGCTAGATACGATGAACACTCACGGTGCGAACTACTACGTTCCGATTCAGGATGAAACGTGCGAGAAACAGCACAATGAGTAAGTACCGCTAATTTTCGTATATACTTGTGCAAAAACTTTTATAAACGTAATTGTATTTTTACAGTTTTGATAAACCCCGCTACACGCCACGTATTTTGGGAAGGAGATTTGCCTTGACATCGACATCATATAAATTTTTGGATGAATCAACGCGGGACCTATGTCCTCTGTGGATATACATATTGGTGATAACCGAGGCAATCGGATAATTCTGCCACATGCAACATTCATCGAAAAACGTGCAGATATACAGCGACTCGTGCAGTCATTGGCACCATCATCGCTAACGTTTCAAGATCTGGAGCTTGTTAAAATACGTGACGCAGATATTGTAAAATTGACGTCGTGCGGCACCAACTTGTACATGAAACCATCAACCGTACTCTTCCTGTTCGAACTAGAACATTGCGTCGAGAATGTTTATTTTCAATTATGTCTAAATGTTCACGGTGTAAGTGAAAAATTCAAACATTTTGTAACCATTTTACGTCAAAATTGTATAACCGATAAATGTGACGCAGTTACAATCTTGCGTGAATTTTATGATAAAAATTCGATTATTAATTGTGAACTGTTGGCGTATGCTGCTGATAGTATTATGTATAATGCGCTTCATGATAAATAAATACATATAATATGGTTAAAAATTTCCTTTTCATTTACCGTTCCCTGTCGTTAAGCTTTGTTTATCGTTTACTTAAATATAATATTAAAATTAAATATCGCGAAGATCTAAACGATTAAATATTGTTGGCAAAAAAAATATATGCGATCGTGAGCGATAACGCGAACGGGGGGGGGAGGGGGGGGCCGGGGGCCGGGAGGGACCGCGAGAACAAGAAGACGCGCGCAACCGGGGGACGGGGGCGAGAGAGAGATAACACGAGCGGGAGCGTGTGACGTCACGCGACCGGCGCTGCCGTTGCACGCGGACCCCTCCCGCGGCGAAAACGCGGTCGCTCCGCGGCGCGGCGAAAACGCGGTCGCCCCGCGGCACCGGAAAACTCGGACCCCCTCGCCCCGCGGCGCCGGAAAACGCGGTTCCCCTCTTTCCCTCCCCGCGGCGCTCAAAAAACGCGGTTCCCCCTCCCCCTCCCGGCGGCGCTCGAAAAACGCGGTTTCCCCCTCCCCCGGTCCCTCCGACCCGTGGTCCCCCCCCCTGCCTGCGATTCCCCCTGACCAGCGGTCTCCCCCCCGCCCGCGGTTTCCCCCGCCCCTCACCCCCCCTCAGATCCCCTAGTTAGAATCGGCATAGCTTACCTACTTAAACATAATGCTTTATTGTAAGTTAATACCGTTCAGAGATACACTCTTTGGAAAATTAGAAAAATGTACGAAATGGCTATGTTTCATTCGATTTTTCAACGTCCTAAGCATCTCCCTGTGATGACGGATAATAAACTATTTTAATATATCAATTGAAGTACTTTAAGTTTCTGGATGTGAGTCAGGGATATTCAAAATAATTGATTGTATCCATTACCACTATCACCACGGAGAAATGTCCTGGATGCCGAGAAATCGAATGAAAGAATGCTATATAGTATATTTTTCTAATGTTTCAGAGAGTGTATCTCTAAACAATGTCGACTTAGAGGATTATGTCTGTAGAATATTCTGATCCTCTAACAATAATTTTTTATTTTAACAAAGTCTTGTTGTTAAATGCGAGGGTTCTAAAATAGACAGGGTTCTTTGTGGCAAATCCAATTATTAATAAAAGCAAAACAAATGTAATGCGTTAAACATATTTTAATATACGTTGCTTTTTAGTATTATATTAAGTGTTATTTGCAATTGGGAACAAAGTTTTTTGGAAGTTTTAAATATCATCGCAAGTAATAACCATTACATGATTTATAGGAAAGATAAGTATAGGAAGACTGAAACGTGATATAAAATAATGTAAAATCTCATAAAATGAGAGAATGTAAATGCTAATGTTTTATTATAAAATAAACAATAAATATTTTAAAATTGAAAAATCTTCCTATACTTATTTTCCCTATAAATCACATGTAATGGTTATCACTTGCGATGATATTTAAAACTTCCAAAAAACTTTGTTCCCAATTGCAAATAACACTTATAATACTAAAAAGCAACATTAAAATATGGATAAAAAAAGAATAAAGAATTTTACTTTATATACCCCAAGGGGCCTTAAAGGGCGTTTTGAAGGGACGTACCCAACGTCCCTTCAAAACCCTAACCTCCATTTCATCCACTACCTTACTGTTTCCTCCTTTGGACCAACAGTTTAACGTCTCTTCCGAAAGACGGAGCCCAGTTTTCTCCGCATATTGCACGGAGGGGCGCGGTTTTTTTCGGAAAAAAACTTTTCCATGATTCATGGCTCTAATGGACTCAAACCTGGTTCCCCAGATTACGAGCCTGGCGCTCTACCACTAGACCACACCGCAGCCGCCGTACATTAAAATATGTTTAACGCATTACATTTGTTTTGTTTTTTCACTTAACTTTTGCATATACTTACAATAGATTGGGCAGTAAAAATAATCAATAACTCAATAACATAAATGTTTTGTCGTTTATAGATCTTCACAAGTTCGAATTCCATTCGAATTTTAACAATGACAAAATCTTTTCCTGTTCATATTTTCTATTGTTTCTATCGTATATCGATTGATATCTTTCGGGAGGTCGTATCTCAAAAACTGTCACTTTACAAAATTCGTAAATTTTTGTTTTGTTGATAAGCAACAAACAAGATAGTTCGCTTTACTGTTCAAAAGTATAGTGATTTGGAATTAAAATACGATCGGTTTTGAGGCTATCCAACAAATAACTTAGGGTAGATTGAGGCGAATCGGATTAATATAAGTTGTAAGACAATTTTTGTTAGTATTTTATTTTAAACGAGCAATTTTATCGTGCTAATTAGTAATCTAATTTGCCTCGGTCTACCCTATACATTTTTTAGGCAAAAATCGTAACACTTTCACTAATCTTCGCCAAATTCAAAACAACCTCCCTTTAATTTTAATGATATTTTATATTTAAGATTACGTGTATGATTTGTACACTTTTTAGGCAAAAATTGGTAACCCCTTCATCGATTATTGCCAAATTCAACACCAATCTATCTTTAATAATACTCTATCCATAAAAAAAAGTGTGCAAATAGAAACTTGCACATTGCTTCCTCATAGTTTTTAAGTGTGTAAGTTTCCTGCAAAAAACTTGCAATGCTTCCTTTATAAGGAAGCCAAATTAATAAATATCTATTAATAATTATGCATACAAAAACAAGCTTTCTCATAGAGGAAGCAATGCAGGTTTCTATTTGCACACTTAAAAACTAAAAGAAAGCAATGTGCAAGTTTCTACTTGCTCACTTAAAAACTATGAGAAAACAATGCGCAAGTTTCTACTTGCACATTTAAAAACTATGAGGAAGCAATGTGCAAGTTTCTACTTTTTTCTTGTCTTGTTCATTTGATTATAATTTTGAAGTGCAAATTTGTCATATCAAGAGACACGGTAATGTCTCGTGCCAAGTACACGCGGAGCGAGACCCACCGTGACTCTTTTACGCGACGCGACGGGTTGCGAGTACCCAAGATGTTGAGATCTCGATAACGAGTGAACGGATCAAGTTCTAAGTAGGCTTGATCGCTAGCTTGGGGTCCAATTAGGGGGGGGGGGTTTCTCTTAAAATATTCCGTTACGTGCCCTACGAGCGAAGATATTGCGACGCAAAGTCCAAATGTAAAAATTTTTATTAAGATAGATACTACTACTTCTAACGCCGACGTTTTATGACATGACATATATATAATCAGAAATGTCACTTTTTCACTTTTTCGACACTGGCGGCGCAGGTATCGCCAGTTTCGATATCGCGCGCGTATTTTGATGGATATAGTAGGTAAATTAAATTAGGTCGATAGACTTATCGGTCAGGAGGAAAATTTCTATTTAGGTAAATTAGATATATATATAATATATATTGAGTCAATTGCTTCATGTTTATCTGGAGAGATTTCGTATCCTTACATCGTATTACCACCGCTGCCGGAAAAAAAGGTTCTCTACGCTTGGCAGAAAGTGCCGCTAGGGATTTTTTAAGTCGATTCTTATGAATCAAGCTTGAATTCGATGTCTAGGTATCCCAGGTTGCCGATGACGAGGTCCAGATAGTGCGCTTCATAGTTTTCGGTGTCCAGGTGTAATAATACGTTGAATTCGATGTCTACGTGTCCCAGGTTGCCGATGACGAGGTCCACATAGTGCGCTCCGTAGTTTTCGGTGTCTACGTGTATTAATACTTTGAATTCGATGTCCACGTGTCCCAGGTTGCCGATGACAGGATCCAGATAGTGCGCTTCATAGTTTTCGGTGTCCAGGTGTAATCGTACGTTGAATTCGATGTCTAGGTGTCCCAGGTTGCCGATGACGAGGTCCACATAGCGCGCTTCGTACTTTTCAGTGTCCAGATGTAATAATACGTTAAATGCGATGTCTAGGTATGCCAGGTTGCCGATGACGATGTCTAGATAGTGCGCTCTGTAGTTTTCGGTGTTTACGTGTATTAATACCTTGAAATTGATGTCTAGGTGTCCCAGGATGCTGATGCGAGGTCCAGATAGCGTGCTCCGTAGTTTTCGGGGTCTAGGTGTAATAATACCTCGAATTCGATGTCTACGTGTCCCAAATTGCCGATGACGAGGTTCACATAGTGCGCTATGTAGTTTTTGGTGTAGTTTACGGTGTTTAGGTGTATTAATAACTTTAAATCTAAATGTAGGACACGTAGATATCAAATTCGAGGTATTAATATACGTAGACACCGAAAACTACGGAGCGCACTATGTGGACGTCGTCATCGGCAACGTGGGACACCTACACATCAAATTCAACGTATTATTACACCTGGATACCGTAAATTATGGAGCGCATTATCTGGAAGCCGTCATCGGCAACCTGGAACACGTGAACATCGAATTCAAGTTATTAATACACCTGGACACCGAAAACTATGGAGCGCACTATGTGGACCTCGTTATCGGCAACCTGGGACACCTCGACATCGAATTCAAGCTTGATTCATAAGAATTGACTTAAAAATTCCCTAGCGGCAGAATTAATATTATGTCATGACATAATAAAAATTCGCTGAATTAAAATTATGTCTATATAGCATAATAAAAATTGAACGAATAATAGTAACCTTTCGAAAGTAGAGGTTTTAAGCTTAAAATTTAAATTTTATTCATTTTTAACAATTTTTAAAGATAAATTTAGTGTTTCTTCAATTTTTGTGAGAAATGTATAATTTGCTTTTATTTAAATATTATTAATTTTTATGTATTTGTTGTTATTGCTAACTTTGTGAATAAGTAAAAAATAAAAATGTTTTGCAGATCCTTGCTTAACACTACAAAACAGGTGATATCAATACAAAATTACCTTTTTCAAAAAAGGTAAAAAAGTACACGCAATGTATTTTGTAAATTCAAAAATCTAACCTAAGTGGTAGCTTTTATATTTTTTTTCACAAAATTATATTATCTAACTCTAATTTAACTCAAGTGACATGTATTTCAAAAAAAAGATGTGAAATCTTTAATTTCTTCTTCACAAAATTATATTACCTAACTTAACTCAAGTGACATGTATTTCAAAAAAAAGATGTGAAATCTTTATTTTCTTCTTCACAAAATTATATAACTTAACTCAAGTGACATGTATTTCAAAAAAAGATGTGAAATCTTTAAATTAAATTGCGCCAATTGTAAAGAGAATATCCCTGGTAGAAATTGCCTTGCCAGCGCCACGACACTTGTCAGCGCCATGCAAGTTTGCCACGCCACAGCCTTATCCTAAAAACTGGAAAGAGCCATATCAGGGCCATGTTCGCGCCTAATATGGCATTTACATAAAATTGAACGGGCGCAGGTCTGGATTTGACTGAGTTTCTAATGCGATCCACACTTGCGCCACATTAGGTGCTGTCGAGATTCTTCTCTTTGGCTTCTATATCAACTTCTTAATTGTTTTAGAAATTATTAACGCATGTATGTTAAAATTGAGACAGAGGATTGTTTTATCTTTCACCTGCCGCGGCCGGGGTCCTTCGGCTGGCAGGGCTCTACTAATTTATCTGGCAATAAATGATAATAAATATATAATAATAAATAATAATAATAATAATAAATAATAAATAATAATAATAAATAATAAATAATAATAAATAATAAACAATAATAAATAATAATAAATAAATGGTATAATAAATAAATAATTTGGTTCGGCAATAAATAATAAATAATAAATTAAATTTATATAAATAATTTATAAATAAAATATATAAATAAAAACAATATTAAATAATTATTACTCTTTTTAAACTGAATTTGTTTCTTAAGATGATTTTTGAAAAATTATATATTTGCGCTGATTATGACACATGTAGACTATATATAACACTTACATCAAATTAAGAAGTAGCCGACCACGTAAGGCAGTTGACTCACGATCCAGAGGTCCCGAGTTCGATCCCACCAATTAAGGTAAGTGTTTTTTTCAAATACGAGAAAATATTTATAATCATAGACTGTATCTTAAGAAACAAATTTAGTTATAAAATAGTAATAAAATTTCGAAAAAAAAAATAATTTTTTTTTATGCCAGGTGAATATCATATAATACCGCTGCCATGTTAGCGCCATGCCAGCGCCATGCCAGCACCCACGTCAGATCTGTGGCGCTAGCGGGCAAAACGTGACGTTTCGCGGATGGCGCTTACCAGCGTGCCATGCCAGCTCCTGAAATGGCAGTGTGGCACGCTGATCAGTGCCATGCAAGCGCCCAGTCAAAATTTCTACCAGGAATGTATATTGCTTTGAAAAATAATTGTTATGCAATTACTTTAAAGAAATAAAATCCAAGTGGTATCTTCGTATTCCTATTCAAGGGTCTTCCTATTCTAAACCCAAGTGATAATATCTTCTTAATTCTCTTTAACAAATTTTTAATATTACAAAGAATCATTTTAATTACAAAGAATTAAAGAAGTAACAGTACAAAATAAAAATATTTAATTAAAACAAAATAAATAAATTTTTCTTGTAAAAAAACTTGGCGCTGCTTTTTTACTCCTGTCGCATTCTTCCCTAAATTATGTTTATTGTTTTTTATTTAATCAAAAATTTTAGTACTAATGTTTAAATTTTAATGTTTAAATTTTAAAGTCTAGCAGCGCCAAATTTTTTTACAAGAAAAATTTATTTATTTTGTTTTAATTAAATATTTTTATTTTGTACTGTAACTTCTTTAATTCTTTATAATTATAATTAAAATGATTCTTTGTAATATTAAAAATTTGGTAAAGAGAATTAAGAAGCTATTATTACTTGGGTTTAGAATAGGAAGACCCTTGAATAGGAATACGAAGATACCACTTGGGTTTTATTTCTTTAAAGTAGTTGCATAACAATTATCTTTCAAAGCAATATACATATTCTCTTTACAATTGGTGCAATTTAATTTAAAGATTTCACATCTTTTTTTGAAATACATGTCACTTGAGTTAAGTTAGGTAATATAATTTTCTGAAAAAGAAAATAAAGATTTCACATATTTTTTTTTTGAAATACATGTCACTTGAGTTAAGTTAGATAATATAATTTTGTGGAAAAGATATCTACATGTTACTTGAGTTAAGTTAGGTAATATAATTTTGTGAAGAAGAAATTAAAGATTTCACATCTTTCTTTTTGAAATACATGTCACTTGAGTTAAGTTAGATCCGTTAGATAATATAATTTTGTGAAAAAGATATAAAAGCTACCACTTAGATTAGATTTTTGAATTTACAAAATACATTGCGTGTACTTGGCACTTTTTTTTACCTTTTTTGAAAAAGTACAAATACGAGAAAATACGAGAAATTTTCGACAACTATAATTCATTTTTGGTAATCTATTTCAAGATAGGATGTAGGCACTTAGCTTCGAAATTGTCTGACTGAGCGTTTAAGCAGAAAAACCGGAAATTGTTTAAAATTGATCTCGAATTGTGTAAGATACGACCTCTCGAAGGATATCAGTCGATATGTGAAAAATATATTTCTTGATTAAATTAATAAATTAAAAGTTAAGAAATTAATAATAAAATAAAAATTAATTTTATAAATTAAAATTAAAAATATTAGATATTAATTAAAATAAAAAAAATAAAAATTATAATGAATAATTTTATAAACTATAAATTAAAAATATTTTCGTAACGTTTTTTGCAGTGTGTGTAGAGATGGGTATAGTATCGGTATTGTTAAATTAATTATCAATTTAATTATGTGATTGAACGTTTCAGTTTCAGACTGCGTTTCAAGATTAAAAGTACGGCGCGTGTAGTTGACGAAGCGAAAGAATATACTTTCAAAATTCACACGAAAAATTGTTACTATATATAAGTGAACAAAATTCAGCCTGACCGTATTTGGCAGTTTAATTTGATGAAAATATTAATTTTATGAAATTACCAGTAAAAGTACATAAAAGTTTATTTGAAATTTTAATTGTAAAATTTCTGTAAAATTTGTCATTTATTGTATATCCCCGCAGGGTTCGCAATCCTACTACCAACACTATCTTTCTCCTCTCACTTTAATCCTTTAGACCAACGGCTTAACGTCTCTTTCCGAAAGACGGAGCCCAGTTTTCTCCGCACAAGAGCCTATCTTGCACGGAGGGGCGCAGCTATCGGAAAAACATTCCATGCTTCATAGCTCTAGTGGACTCGAACTTGGTTCCTCAGATTACGAGTCTGGCGCTCTACTACTAGACCACACTGCCGCCCTTTTGAAATTTTAATTGATATACATACAAACATAAAACTTTCCTACACAGTATAAATAATAAATATAATTAATAGAATAAGTTTATTAAAGAAACATCGCAAATTAAAATGATTTTATGTAACACGTGCATGGAAAGTGGCACATTACGCACGCTACGCGTGCGTGATAGACTACTTTCCACGCACTTGCAATATAAAATAGGGTATGCAAGTCGTGCGTGAAAATGAAAATTCAAAGGTGCGGTTACCGCACCCAGGAATTTTCATCTTCCAGCACTTGTTGCACAAATAACTATTATATCACACGTGCGTCGAAAGTGGCCCATTCGAGTGGGCAATCTAGTGAGAAATGTCATTATTGCACGGCTCATTGCCAACACTCTCCTTATTTTGCCAACTCATTCTGTGTCTTTTCCACTAGAATCCTCTTATTTCTCGCATGTTCTTAACGACATCTCGCGGCGAACTACGCAAAACACTACACGTTTCCGTGCGCCGCGAGATGTCGTTAAGATTCTTCAACTTCAACTACGCGAATTGACGCGAATTACCACAGCGATACTCAGACATAACCTCAGAAAGGCCAGAAACCGAGACCGACTCAATGAAAACTTTTTCGTGTACCCGAAATCGTCGAGGAGTCGCGTAGCGGGTGTGTATGTGTGTGCACGTGTGTCGCGCGGATTCACACGCCAGGACAATCGATAAGTCGTCCGTCATCGGGATCGCGTCTTCCGGGAACGAAACGCGGATCGTCGGGAAGCCCGGCACGTGCCGGTATAGTCCAAGAGCTCGGAGCCAAAAAAGTCTGTGAAATGATAAAAGCTAGTTTTTTGATAATCGATTACAGTACTGGTGTACATGAATATGCTCTGGTCAGTCAAGCAATCATTAACGTATCCGCGAATTTCAATTTGGTAATGAAGTTGATGAATTTCATTATTGCAAATAAAATTTTGTATATAATACTATAATAATTTTTACGTACTTAAATTGTTCAATATTTATTTTCTAATAATTGTAATTACATTTTTTTAATTAAAAATTAGATTTTCATAGAAAATTAATATTATGAACATTATTATTAATAATTCAATTATATTTTAAACTAAAATTAGTAGGAATGACGTCAGTCAATAACGAAGACAAGAGCGAGCCGCCGCCCGCCGCTCCGATCGCGCGCGCACAATGTTCACACTTTTTACGCTGACTGACGGGCGTTGTCCTATCAAATGGTTGACTGACTATTTTTTTTATGTTTGATATCGTATAAAGTACCTATAAGAATTTTTTTAGATTTTATAAATGAGTTGCACATTATTATTTTTTCATACATGCTTCGGGCCTGACTGACCACCCCCGTCCTAACACACAGCTGACTGACTAAGATAATTCTTCTTTATATGCAATGTGTAACCTGCAGAAAAACTTTCAGTCTTTGTCAATTCATTTGATGCGCTCGTTAATCGCGACATGTTTGACAGCTCACTTATGACACCTTTCCTAATGATTGCTTGACTGACCAGAGCATATTCATGTACACCAGTACTGTAATCGACTATCAAAAAACTAGCTTTTATCATTTCAGAGACTTTTTTGGCTCCGAGCTCTCCGACTAGTACCGTTCCCTCGAGCTACGAGCCGGCGAAAACCTAACATCATGTTTGCTCCTGTAATAAACGTTGCTTTATCATAGGCGGGGGAAAGGGCTCCGCCCCTTCCCCCCGCGCCCCCCTCCCCGCTTGCGCCCAGACTCGGAGGGGCTTCGCCCTCCCGACTCCCCCCTCGTTGGGAGAAATAACCCCGCAAGTCCTTCTTTAAGGGCTCGGGGGGGCTTCGCCCCCCCTCGCCCCCTGCAAGTCCTTTTTTAAACTTTAGACGCACTTGTGATATAAAATAGTGTGTGTCAACTCGCCTTCGGCTCGTGCGTCACTCCGCACCCGTGTCCAATTCTCAACTTCCCGCACTTGTTACACAAATAACTAATCGTTTATTTGTTCTTAAAAGAAATTTCTTATGTCATTTATGACTAAAAATATATAATTGATGCATGATTATTAACACCAAAATTAACACAGAATCTATTGCGTCAAAAAATTGCAATTATATACACCTCTATTAAGCTGGACCCCCCACCAGCGCAAATCAAGTTCGCACTAGGTAAAAAATTTAGAGCTATTTAGGTGCTAATTAAGTGCCCTAATCCAAATTTTGGTGCTCAAACCGTTTAGCAGGAAATCGCGTAAAAAATGGGGGAGGTCCAGCTTGCCATTAAGCTGGATTTCCCCATATCAGACAATGGTCCTATGTAGAAGACAAGTACACTATAATTTAGTGCTAATTAAGTGCTCTAAAATAACGATAAAATATTGACAGATTATAACATTTATTTAAATATACCACTATATATTAAACACAGTACCGTCGCAGTCGACACAACACTTAAAAAATTTGCTGCATAAGTATATTCGTTACTAAAATGATCGAAAACATATATTACATATTGTCACGACTTTTTCACTCCAGGACCACTCCGGGGCGTGTGCCGGATCAAAAGGATTAAGGAGAGCGGGATGACAGGCCTCTCCGACGATTTCCTCGCACCTCCGACACTTCGCGAAACGATCTTACCGTTGGGCGCCAGACGCGTAAATGCGCGTCCGCGAAATCGCAAAAGAAAACCGAAACAAGACGCAAGACGACACGTGCGAAAGGGCGAGGAATCGGCTAGCTCGACCTAATACTCAGGCGGGGGGATGAAGGGCAGCGCGATATTCGGCGGGATGACAGACAAAAAGAAAGTCCACGAACTCAAACGATTAACAGATCAAGAATCATTTATTCTTTAGTAACTCTCCACAAAACAAAAATAATCATTAATTGCCAATTCGGCTCCAGTCTACCAGACGGATCAAAGATTCAAGAACGCGGGCGTCGATTTATAAACGACAAAATAATAGCAACGCGGACGCCAGAAAACACGGAAATCTAGATAATTTTTCTCTACGCGCGGAAGGCGTCGTTATTAAGCGAAATAATATCAGGAGAAATTCACTCTCACAAAAACGCCAGAATGATATAAACCACGCAGATAATGATAGAAGAGTAAATAGACGAGTAAGGTAGACCATCGGCGCAAGTTACGACCGAATACGATATAACGGGAATAAACGCAAGATAATATCGTGAAAGGCCGCGAAATGATAGCGTCTCACGCTCGGAGCGCGTGAACGCAAGGTCCTAGGCCGTGCAGTGAGCCTGTCGCCAAATAATCTTAATCTAACGCAAGTAATAATCCTAGTCGAACGAGAATAATAATCGTAATCACGCTCCAACGCAAGAAGGAATGAATGCCACATGTGATATCGCCAAAGATATCCTAAGGCGAAGAGTAAAGCGCCGAGGCGCTCAACATAACGCGAAATACTGACCGAACGCGAGAAATTATGCGGAATTACCGCGAGTAATAACGAAACGCAATATTAACACGCAAATGATAACTAAACGCAAGTACTAGCCTAACGTAATTAATTCGTCAAGGTAAACATTATCCTACGACAATTAATAGCGCGATTACTATTCCGACGTACGAAACCGCTGCACGCAAATAATACTCCAACGCAAAAAGTCGAACACGCATTTTATTTCGACGCGAGTCATCCGAACGCAATTATTCGAACGCGAATACTCAGCCGAATACGAAAAACATTCTTACGCAAGATATCAGTCGACACGGACAACATTCTAATGCGAATAATATGCCGACGTGAACGACATTACAACGCAAACGCTAATTTACCACAGATGAGTGAGCGCGAGTAGTAATCTCCGAACGCGAGTCGGGCGGCAACGCGAATAACACCCACGCACTGAAATCGAGACACCGAATACTCTCACGCAGCCATTATCGCTCGTAGAATCTACGTTCCGGCCGGGCGAAAGCTGACGCACAACGAGATACGCGGGCGTGAACGCGAAGGACTCGAGAGACGGCGCACTCGCGATATCGAACGGAGTCATCGACGAGCCTACCGCGATCTCCAGGAGTCTAAATCTCTGTCGCGATTCCACGGCCACGAGACCATTCCGGTGTCCCTCGCTTTCGCTATCGATCGCCAATTACGCTTTGTCGGCGAATACGTTAATTATCGCGAATATTCCCGAGCGAGAGCGCGACCCAGGGAGCGGTGTCGTGGCTTTACATGATATAATACCGAGGCAACTTCACCGTAGGCAGTTTCCCTCCCGAGGATCTTCGCCGTCGTCCCAAGGGTCGGAAGTTAGCTGCTCGAAGTTCGACCAGCTCCACGTACGAAAAGCGAAAGTGCGAAGCACCAAATAATCGCGACTTAAAGCGTGCGTGTTTCAGCTGGCGAGGACGATCCAGGAATGATCCCGAAATTCTCGCTCGATGGCGGAATCGATAGCGTACCCCACCCCGGGCGTACGCGGCCCCGCGAAGCTATTGCGCGGACCAATAAGGGGTGAGCTAGCAGGCTCGCGGTGTCTCGTCGCACAGGGCCGTTAATCACGGCTTTTCGCAGGGCGCTCAACGGCCCTTCGTTCGCGCGGCAATTTTCCGGGTTTCCTCCCGGCGCAGCGGACGGGACGTGATTGCCTCCGTGTTCCTCCTTTTCGGTCCGGGAATGGCGGCCGTCCATCCCGGAATCACAGTATATACAGTAGCGCAACTCTGTGTCGGCACCTTTGATGTTGGTGAAGCCAAGCTGACCACGGTCATGCGCGACTTAGAGCAAGTGACAGTAGCGCCCTCTGTATCAGGCTGTATCAATAATTTCAGGAACCTAAGGCTAATTTTCTCAGAAAAATTCTTAAAAATAATGTATTTTAAAAAATAAACATATATTTATCACGTTAAAAGCTTTTTAGTTTTTGGAATAAAAAAATTTAAGTTTTATTCTTTTCCAATTTTATATTTTGTACTTATTAATATTAGGGCCTGCACATAATAGGACAAATATTAAATATTAAATATTAAATATTAAATTTTACACAGGAGAGAAAAAGAGAAAAGATCTTTTATACAATACAATTAATATATGCAAAATTACAACAATTTTTAATAAACATTTTTTAATATTATAATGGAAAAAATTTCTTATACATATACATTATATATATATATAATGTATATATATATATATATATATATATATATATATATATAAATAATCGATTTTTAGTTTTGGCAAACAATAAATATATCGTTAATTAAAATCTTTTTTAAAGGAGGGAGGAGAAAATGCATTTAGGCACATCCCGGGACGCCGCGGAAGCCCGGGGTAGTGTGGGACTCCTCCAGCCCGTCGTCACCGAAACTGGCCCTACCCACTAAAACCTCCCATCTTACATAACAGACCTTACATATATATATACTTATTTAGTTACATGCTAACAAAATAACGCCTTAAAATGTACTTAAACACATATGTATATACGCATACAGCACCTTATACATTAATTTTTTCTCTTTCTTTAACTCTCTTTTTTTTTCGTATCTCAGCTACTTGATCCACCTCAATACAAATTGGAAAGAGAGAAAAAAAGAGAAAAAAATTACAAAAACATTAATATTAAAGAATGTTCAAACTATATGTATATCAATTATACATGCAATTAGAACATAACAAAAACACACTGTGAAAAAACATGCAATTGATTATATAATAATTTAATTACATTATTAATAAAACTGTTGCAATTCAAAGAAAGAAACATATTAATACATTGCACGCATATTATATAAAAACAAGACTGTGATAGATGAAATGAAAAGGACACACTTATATATGTATATAAAAATACAATTAGAGATGTAAAATATTTAAAAGTTTTCTATTTTTTTTATTTATTTTATTGCTTATACTTTTGCTTGATTTATTATGTTGTGATAATGTAAAATAAATTCGCATGCGCAAAAACAATTTAATGAGAAATAAAATGGGAAAGTCAGAACATGGAGGTTTAAAAATTACTTTTTGTGTTAGCTCAAGCAAATAACTGCCAACATTTTTTTGGAAACAATTACTCTCAAAATTTTCTACGAATATTTTTTCTAATTGACGTACATAATCACAAAAACTATTACTTGGTACAGTCAAATTCCCATATTGATTATCTTCTTGACTTTGATATGCTCGAAAAGAACAATATATTGTTGTATCATTTAAAACAGTCTTATTTTCTTTTAAATACATTGCACATGTATCGCAAGGATGTATTTCTAAACATTTTTTGACTAAAAATCCACACACATATTTAAATGCATTCTCTTCTGGCAGATCTAGTGTATAATAATCATGGTTCGGTATATTTAAAATTTTGCATGGCGTAGATGGAGTAAATTCTGATACTATAGATTCTGTAACTGCTCCAATTTCATTTAACATTTCATCATTATCTGGAGCACAATTTGTTGTATCATCAGTATGTTTCATAAATTTTATGTTAAAAAGTTTTTTGAAAGCGCGCACAAATTGTATAGGTGTTGGATTTAAGCAATTACCACCTTGTTGTCTAACTGAACCAAAAAAATTTTCTACGCAATCTTGATTTAATCTGCGGGTAAAAAGTTGCGAAAAGTTGTGACATTTTAATGTATCCCACAATTGCATTATACTATTGATTGTGATCTGCCAGCATTGAAAGCATTTTACTGATTTAACAGGCGAACCATTTTTATCAATTACTACAATTGCTTTTATAAATTCAAGTATATCCTCTAAAAATTGTTTTTGTTTTTCACTTCCAGTGTAAGCGCTTCCGTATTCTTTCGGACTAACAATCGCAGAAGAATTTAAAATATCAAATAACTTATCGAAACGATCTATTAACTCAATAGTTCCAATTGCTTCAAATGGAAGAAAACCAGATGACATTTGGGTACACATGCCCGCAGCTACATGATTGCTAAATACTTGCACAGCAAATTTGACTTTCATTTTTTGGAATCCATTTGGTTCAATATGACATTTCGATAATTTATGAGCAGCTCTTATCCATTGTTTGCTATCTTTTTCATAAAATTGAACAATATGCGCCCACGAATAGTGCTTCCGCAAGACAAGACAATTCAATATTTTTTGTAATCTTGTTTTGTTCTTGAAAAATCTCGAATTTTAACTTCTTGTCTTGTCTTGCCCCGATTCTTGATACGAAGAATATTGTCTTGAGTCTGCTTTTTCTTGATTTTATCTTGAAAAATCTTGTTCTTGATGACAATTTTCCTACATACCTATATTTTCGAGAGTATATATAAGGTAAGTTATTGTAGGATATGCACTGAGAAAAAGATGCTTGGCATTTGTTTTTAAATGGTTTAATAAGAATTTTATTAAAAATTATACATATATAATATTATAATTATATTGACACTTGGCATATGCCATTTTTTAAAGAACTTATCATCCACGAATGGATGCAAAGCAGAGCTCTTAAAGATTCATATTTCATGGAGCATCTTTTGAGCGTCAAAATACCTGATGCTTCTGAAAATAATCGTTCCACAGGTACGGAACTGGGCATAATACATAAATAGTCTCTCGCCATTTTGGATAGGGTAGGAAATATATGCATGTTGCTTTTCCACCATTCAAGAATTACCGTATCTCTTGATGCTCGTGGTGCGCTAATATATTCGTCAATTTCTCTCCTCCAATTCACAGATGTTTTATCTGTTCGATACACAGAGTTTAGGTTTAGATAATCTTCCCCTAGATTTTCAATACTTTCAAAGCTTTTTTCATCATCAACTTTTGAAAATTTTTCAAAGTAATCAGTTTTAAAAATATTTTCAAAAAGTTTCGTTGACTCTTGTTTGAGTTCTCTTCCCCATGGTGTCTCGTCGAATCCTTTGTACTTATGACGAGGATCGAATATTAAGCAAAGCGAATATATCCAATTACAATTGCGATAATGCTTTGCAAGCTTATCTAAACCAGCTTGAAAAGCAAGTAAAAGCTTTTCATCGGTACATTTGGTCCTGTTTTTGGAACATGACTGATTTATTTTATCTTGAAGAGAAAAAATAATTTTTTCAATTTGGTCCAGGAGTAAATTAAAAACAATTACAGCTGGAGGCATTGATGCTTCCTTTTCTTTAGATACGATTGCGGATGCTTGCTTAAAAAATTGCAGGTATCTTAATAACTGCTGTAAAATATCCCAGTCTGAATCGTCGAGTTTGTATTTCTGAATCTCTGGGCAATTCAGCCACAGCATATTATACGCGAGTTTCGCGTTATATGCAGCCTCCAACATATCTGCAGTGCTATTCCAGCGAGTTGACACATCCAGAATTGGTCTCAAAAATTTTATATTTAATGCGGTGCAAAAACTCTCTAATCTATTTGCTAAAACTTCAGATTTGCGAATTTTCCTAATCGTATATCTTAATTTGGAAATAATACTAGAAACACCTTGATCATTTACTTCTTCGTCACTATCATCAGTATCACTGCAAGGCTCTTCAATGAGCTGATCATCAGTAGTTATATCAAATATCGATCTTAATTTTGATTGGGAATTTAAATTTATCATTTTTAAGACGTCCTGAACACCCAAATTTAAAATATGAGCCAAACAGCGAAAATGTTGATTATGGCTATCAAATGATACACCTTCTTTTTGTAATAATGTACTTAGTTCTTTCACAAACGTATTATTAGCTGAAGCATTATCTAAGGTAATACCTTGAATTTTGTTTTGAACTCCAAATGATATTACTGTATTTAAAAACAATTCAGCTATGTCAGAACCTTTATGTTTGCCTTTTGATTCAAGAAGATCTAATGCTATTGAGTGCAAACGCCAATCGTCATCAATAAAGTGCACTGTAACACCATAATACGACTTGCCATTTCTTCCGAACCAAGCATCTACAGTATAAGATAATTTAGATTCATTTTTCTGTAAAATTTCTTTTAAATTTCCTTGCATTTCTTTAAATTCCTTTATTACTTTTTCGTGCATAGAAGTTTTTCTTGGCAATTTTAAGTTATTATTGATTAGTCCAAAAAAATTCTGTGTTACAGAATCGTCCAAAAAATTAAAAGGCAAGTTTTTATATGCTAACCAGCAAACAGTTACTCTATCCATATCCACATTTTCTTTTTTTATCTGAAAATAAGAAAACAAAACTTTAAAAAATCGAAGAATTTAAGTTTAAATTTTCAACTGTAAAAAGTGCCCGAATTTCGATGCACATATCGACTAATAAAAAAATCATTCAAAAAAGTTGAATAATATATAAAAAGTATGTTTACCCTTCAATGTATTAATTTTATGTATAAAATATATAATTTGTTTTATTTTAGAATTTTCATCCTAATTCATATTTAAGATAATTTTGTTATTAATATACTTATTTTAGATTGCTCTAACAAGTAATATGATATCTTTTAATCAAATTAAAAACTTTATTATAAAATATTCAAGTTATTTACAAAAAACTAATTCATTTTTATTGTAATGCAAAATGCAATGTCAAAATAGTTGCGATTGAATAGAAAAGTAAAGAATCTTATTCAAATAAATCGGTAGAGGTACTTATATAAAAATATATAAATAAATGATTTAATTTAAAAAAGCTTAAGTATAAGCTTATGTACTTACTGCTAAGCATTGCTGAATAGTTTTTTGGTTCGCTTGTAGCTTAATGTCATCTGGAAACATTCTTTGAAAAAGATCCCTGTGGTTTGTTTGTAAATGATTTTTCATTCCATTGGTACTTCCATTCGTTCTCAGTATTTCTACACATGAACCATTCTTTTCGCAGAGAAGGCAGACACCGATTTTTTTGCTATTTTTATTTGCAGTATAACGAAAAACATCTTTGTACTTTCCCATCTTAACAGTCTTAGAATTACAATTAATGTCTTCATCAACTTCTTCAGTTTTAGAATTACAACAAATGTCGTCATCAACGTCTTCAATTAAATCATCATTAGAGTCTTTACTGTGCGATTTTTTCGTTGAGGCTAAGGTAGCCTCTTCACTTTTCCTTTTATTCATTTTATCTATGGGTTATGCACAGGTTATACACAGCCTTCACATAGGTCGATAAGAATCTAATTGTACGCATTGTACTTACATAAAATCAGTTTCTGTTAGGTGAAGATTGTAATAGTTACGGTTCGAAAAAGAAAAGCACGGTGAAACAGAATAGTTTACTCAAATAAATATAGGAAATCTTATAATATGTCGAATGGTTACCTATAATCGAACAGAGATTAATATTTCAGATGAACGCTCGCAATAGGAGTCAGTAAACACATAAATAAATATAGAACAAATATAGTAGAATGAATATAATATGACAAACTTGTAATTATATCAAGAGTCGGATTTAAACCTGCTATCTATGGATTAATTATATTGATAAATATGACTAAATACTACATCTTAATATTGCTGAAGTCATTAAAAAAAGAAAATTCCATAAATAAGTAATAATTAAGGATAAACTTATAGTTTCTCAGATTGAAGCAAAACAAAGATTTTAGTACTATAATCTGGTTCTAAACAAATAAGTGGTCAAGATTTCAAACATATAAAAGTATCTCAAATCGTAAATGAAAGAATAAATCTCACACAAATGAGTGTATCTCAATCAGATCGCATAAAGAACATGTGATTGCAAACTTATTATAATAAATCAAGACCTAAGTAAGTAATAGATAATCAAAACATATGATAAACATATTAATTTACATAAATGCAGAATTGTCGCACCAGATATAGAGAATCAAATCATATATCAATATATATAGAAGTAATCACATATGAAATCACACATAAATCAGAATAATACAACATATATATAATATACTAGCTGGTTACCCGGGCTTCGCCCCGGAAGACACGCCTTGTAGGACATATGTAATAAGACAAATAGGTGACAGCGTATATTTACATTTAACGCCAATAGATTTCCGCATCACCCTTGAGGTACTATTGTAAATGCGTTTTTTTTTTAGTGGTTTCCCCAGTAGGCCTATTCCACTGTAAAAAATTTTCCGGGAGTGCCATAAAGTGTATTGTTTTTTGTTACCGATTTTGTGGAAACCGGTTTTTCTAATTTTTCTAATTTTTCGGGAAATAATTGACCGAATCTCATTCGTTAGTGGATCGAATTTTTTCCCAAAATATATGAATACCTTAATATCCCCATTATATCTTACAAAAGAAGCGAGGATTAAATATAACAGTCATGTAAAATGTAAATGTAAATGTTTTTTAACAGAAATTTTAAAGAATTATTGATTAAATAACCAAATTTTTTTAAAAATGTCCGTGGTTGCTCTAACTTTTTTATGAAATTTTGAGATTGCTCGCTCGCATCTTTGTACAGCGACCGTTCAAGAAAAGCAACTCGAAAAAGAGATTGAATTTTGAATTTGAGAAGCCGATTAGCTTGAAACTTGGTGACATTTATGAGTATATGTTCGGCTCTGTATTAGCGGATAGTAGCCGTTTTTTTACAGGCGCAGAGCAGCCTTTTTTATACAGGCGCACAGCAGCTCTGAATTGGCGGATAATAGCCGTTTTTTTACAGGCGCACAGCAGCTCTGTATCGGCGGATAGTAGCCGTTTTTTTACAGGCGCAGAGCAGCCTTTTTTATACAGGCGCACAGCAGCTCTGTATTGGCAGATAGTAGCCGTTTTTTTTACAGGCGCACAGCAGCTCTGTATCGGCGAATAGTAGCCTTTTTTATACAGGCGCACAGCAGCTCTGTATCAGCGAATAGTAGCCGTTTTTTTACAGGCGCACAGCAGCTCTGTATCGGCGAATAGTAGCCTTTTTTATACAGGCGCACAGCAGCTCTGTATCGGCGGATAGTAGCCGTTTTTTTATATATAGAAAAATGTAATAAAAATGTAATTATTATCTAAAAATGTATTTAATTATATTTATAATTATTACATTATATTTTTTATCATAATTTCTTTTTAAAAATTCTCCAAAAATATCTACGACCTTTTTTTCTATTTTAGAACTTCTTTGTATACCACATTGATGGTTCTTCCCTCAGGCGCTAGTATCACAAGACTGTTTGGTGAGCTCACTCTCGAACATGCCACATAGAACTGCCCATGTGAGAAACAGTCCTCACTTAAATCAATTCCTGCTACTTTTAACGACTGCCCCTGAGACTTGTTGATAGTCATCGCAAAACAAACTTTGATAGGGAACTGCAACCTCTTGAACTCAAAAAGATACTCTGATGATATTAGTGGTATACGTGGTATAAATACCGTCTCTCCCCGTGCACAGCCGGTGAATACTGTGGCCTCGATAACATTTCTGTGTAGAGCCTTCACCTGAAGCCTTGTACCATTGCAAAGTTTTGGCGGATTCAAATTTCTCAACAACATCACTGGTGCCCCCACTTTAAGGAAAAGCTTATGGGCTGGTAAGCCAGGAGGGTTCATTGTGTTAAGGAACTCTACTGGGTAGTTGACCGCGTCATCCGTATCTACCACCGAGTCCACAGATCTGTAATTCATTTCTCCTTCCTCGAATGATTTAAGAAGAATGTCATTAATGACACCAGCTTTATCATTCCTAGGGGTCAGAATGGCACGCTCGCACAGCCAATCCATAGATTTCTTTTTAATATCCGCAATATCAGGGTATATCTTATTAATAAGGCTCTCTAAGGTTTTTACTACTAAACCTAGACTTGCAGGAATAATCACCTTTCCTTCCGTCTCAGGATACTCTCCATCTCCAATTTTTAATAATATTTTTGAAAATTGCCCTGCAAAAACATCACCTTTCAAGTGTACCCTCATGTTCTTCCTGATAGAGATTTTCCTGATAAGGGACCACAAATGTGATTTTTTTACACACGCCTTGACTTCGTCTGCTCGAGTTCCCCTTGGCACTACTGGCAAAGTTTGTCTGAAATCTCCAGCAAGCAACACGGTCACTCCCCCCATTACTCCATCGTTACCCCTAATATCTTTGAGGGTTGTGCTCAATGCCTCAAAACCCCCCTTATGTGCCATGGTGCTTTCATCCCAAACAATGAGCTTACAATCCCGTAGTACTTTAGCCATGTTACTTTGTTTTGAAATATTGCACAGTGGTTTTTCTGTTTGGATTAAATTCAGAGGAAGCTTAAAAGCAGCGTGAGCGGTCCTCCCTCCTTCCAACAATGTAGCAGCGATACCTGACGATGCAACAGCCAAAGCAATTCCACGTTCTCTCCTTACCCTCGCCAGAAGTAAGTTGATGAGAAAGGTTTTCCCAGTACCACCTGGAGCATCTAAGAAAAATACCTGACCATCTCCTGACTCTACGCTACTAAGAACCTGCCGATAGACAGCGAGTTGCTCATCTGTCAATAAACTCTCGTTATTCGATACCACTTCTTCCAAGGCATTTACATCATAGTTTGTCTCCCTCAAATAGTCTCTATTCCCCAATACCCCTCTAAACCTTTTTGGCTGAGGCAGGCCATACTGTTCCAACTCCTGTCCTCCCAAAGCCATCACTGCGTCCTCAATCATTACCAGGCATCTGTTGTACACCTCATCTATCATGTTCTGCGCACTACCTTTCAACTCTCTCTCTACCTGTCGCATAATATCCTCTGAGAAGCTGTCTTTATACTTTTCCCAAAGACTCAGAGGTTCGGAAAGTTGGCAGAATGCCAACATCACTGTAAAAAGCTCCCTCAGCTTTAAAGGTGAATCACATAATGCAGCTTCTTCTAAGGTATTGTCCCATTGCTTGTCATCTTCCAATAAACCTAACGCTTTGCATGTAGACTGGAATGTGGGACAGAGGACACCATTCACAGTCCTCAGATCTAAAAAAGACATTGGACCTCGAATCTCATGTAGCAACAAACGCAGATAATAACACTCAGTGTTGTTTGGATGGATGGTATACACTCTTCCCAATGCGTGGTCCTTCTTTATTCCTGACCAGCCATCCACATCTTTCCCCCTCTTTCTTCTCTCAAACTTATTATTTTTCCACACATAATATGAAGGAACCTCATAGTACAGGAGAGTTTTTGCAAAATCGTCAGTTTTGCAAAGTTCAAAAAAAGCCAATAGTGTTGTCTGAGGTGGGTTATTCATCCTCTCAATTAAGTTTGTAGAGTTGAAGTACACACGCTGACCATTTTCAAGGTGAACATTGAGATGGAAGACAGAGGGGTACCTCTCATGTATTGGGAACGCCAAGATTCTCCAAACCGCCTCTGAGCTACTTATGTACCGTCCACTCTCGTACATCTTCACCTCATCTTTCTCACTCTCCAGGGCAAAAACCGCCTGGTCACTTCCCTTGTTCACGTACTTGCAAATGTACTTAATAGACTTTACAGAATTGCATAATTCCACATTGATATGAGCATTGAAAGTACGTAACAATACAGGGTTGTACGGCACCACCCAACGATTGTCCAGTTCTATTCCATTGATTTCTACGGTGTAGCCACCATCAACTGGAGACCTCCTCCGATACTGTGGATATCCATCGCTTCCTGTCTGAGTGTCATTTTTAAATATTCGCGGATACTTCTTGCTGCACCTGCCTTCTTTCATGCAAGGCGAATTGTAGTTTAAGCCCCCGCATGGACCATGAATCATGTTGGCTTTAACAATATTGTGTAAAAAAGAATCTTTTAAAGGATCAGGTATTTCCGCACAGATGACTTTGTCGATCATATCAGAGAAGATGCGCTGCTCTAGCCACAGCAATATGTGTATGTGAGGCAGACCACGCTTTTGCCACTCAACAGAGTACATGTAGCAACACACTTTTCCAAACAGACTACCCTTATTCAGTAGAGCCATCATTTTCTTCACCTTAAGATGAAATACTCTAGCTATAATGTCGTGTCGATCATGAGTTTTTTGCCCAGGCAATAATGCATCTGTTATATCCTTCCACTTTGGATTACAAGTAAAAGTGATAAACAGATCAGGACGGCCGTGGTAGCGGACGTATGTCATTGCGTCTTGTGTCCGCTCATGCATATAGCGAGGTCCTCCAGTGAAAGATGACGGAAGCACCACCATTTTACCCAGCTGAGAAACGTCAACATCCTGCCTTCCCACGGCATCCCTCAGGTGAATGTAGCTTTCTGCCCTAAGCTGCGCCTGATTATTCTTAATATAGTTCAACCTTTCTGTCTCTATTTTAGCGTACATGTCAACCAGAAACTGACTAAAAAGAGAACGGAAGTACACCAAGTGGTTGACTTCCCCTTCCCTGATCATAATTCGATATGAGTAAAAGCTCGCTGCGGAAACTAAATTTTTAAGTTGCAACTTGGTCTGAGGGTCTCGCTGAGGAATGGCAGTCGAGTATCCATCCTCGCCACGGCAAAACATGAGCGGGTACTGCAAGGCGTCGTACGATCGGTGGACCTCGCTGATGCGCCGTAGTTTGTTATCGTGGCTCTGCAGCACGATGTCTCGCTTGTCGAATTGCTGACCCACAATCACCAGAGCTACCTCATTTGCTATTGGTGCGTTAAAGCGACCTCTATGAGCGTCATCTGGTTTTCTGTCTGCATGGATAACAACTTCAAACTTTTTGCAATTTGGAGATACCTTATCTAAAGTGGTTTTCAGGTCCTTTATGTAGCTGTTAACGTCATGTAACATTCTCTGTAATTCTTTGACTAATCCCTGTTTGACATCTGAAAAATTGCTGCATCTTAAACGCACTTCCCTATCATCCTCTCCCACAAAATAAATTTGAAGAAATTGAGCTTCCTGTTCAGGTAATGGCAGCAGACTTCCTACCAAGTGATATACCTGCCCCTGAACTTTAAAAGTCGGTATAAAGCCATCTTGTAGAACCTGCTTACCGCCGAATGATGTCATACTAAAGCAGCCATTGTACTTTCTAATACTGTTCATAAAGTGAACGTGCTCTGGGTGTCTGCCCATTACCAAACTATATAAAGGCTCAGGCAGAGGTTCTAAGGGTGCAAGCTGCACCTTTCCAGCGTTGCAACACATGTGTGCATCTCAGAATTTATTTGTTGATACCTAGCCATCGCTTTTCTGTGCATTTCTGGATTTTTTTGTTGGTACCTAGCCACCGCTGTTCTGTGCATTTCTGGATTTTTTTGTTGGTACCTAGCCACCGCTGCCTTATGCACCTCAGGATTATTCTGTGCATATTTTCTTGACGCATTTTTTAGTTGCTTTCTCCTTTTCGCATTGGTATATCTTGTACGACGTTTTCCATGAGTCTTATTAGGAATTGGTATAAATGTAGGCTTTGAGAAATCTGAGTTGAAGTCAAGCTGAGAGAAGGACGATTTGTTGTTCTCTTCCTCAGGTTCACATTGCTCGTACGCATCAAAATGTCCCTTAGAAATATCTTGTGTAAAACGTATTCTTCTAACAGGGTTACCTTCCTCACCGAAACTCTCATAGAGCTCACCATTACGGTAAACCTCAAAAACAAACCCGAAAAGTTGTCCAGCCGCCACCAACTCGCATAAACCACCATAAGTAAAGGGTTTCGACATTTCATCGAGATACTCGCTGAAGCTATTGTAATTGTTCCCCAAGCTGTCGTGGGACATAATTGAAAATTCCTCCCAGTTATCCACCACATGACTCACGATTATCTCACGCACTTCCCTCGCCATTAACTGTGTGTTATACATGAGATAGGAGAGGGCCCGGAAAAGGCAGGCTCCATCTCCTATAATAGGGACAATAGTGTGAGCTACCATCTCCCCATTAACATTTAAAAAATCGATTGCCATCCCAACTTAATTAAAAGTGACAAAGCGCTCTCAAAAATTAAATTATTTTTCCTTATTTAGCTATAAACTACATTTAACGATAGGAAAAGGGTCAATAAATCTAAACCGATACTATTGCCTCTCCTTTTTTATTATAAACTAATTACCTGATTAACTGCAAACACGAAATTAACGTAAAAGATACTTTCCAGTTTTCTCCTTCTCCCTCTCTCCCTCTCTCTCTCTCTCCCTCTCTCTCTCTCTCTCTCTCTTTCTTGTCTAAATTAAACAAATAACAATTATTAAAACATAATAATTTCAGGAATGTAAATATTATGTTAAGCTATTACAGTAATTCAAAGAATGAAATGTAGTATGTTGAAACATAATACATGAATTATAATTAAATATAGTATATTGAATCTTAATTTCACATAAATAAAAATTCACAAACGAAATACCCTCTAAGTGCATCAACCAGCGTTGGCTAGGTATCAACAAAATAACCTTCTTATTAAAACGTAATAATTTCATGATTTTCAATATTATGTTGAAT
>JASTWP010002986.1:0-32654 GCA_030770255.1 Temnothorax ravouxi
CCGAGGTCCCGCCTCTCCCGGTGGCAGGATGCTCCAGAAAAGGCGGGAACATTTGGGATCGGTGGTCCCGGGAATACCTGAACTCATTGGCTCATCGACCGAAATGGAACAGATCGATAAGGAGGCTCGCGTCGGTCGCCTGTGCCTCCTTAAGAATGAGGCTACACCACCGAGCAAGTGGCCGCTCGCTCGGATCGAAGCGCTCCATCCCGGAGATGACGGCCACGTGCGGGTTGTCGAGGTGCCGAACGACCTCTTCGAAGCTTACGCGGCCGTAAGCAAAATCGTTCTTCTTCCGGACAGCGTTGCTCCGGCGAGTGCGACCGATTAATTGATTCGGTTATCAAATCCGTGTATCATAGTGTATCATAGCATTGTTAATTCTGCGTATAATATCGGGAAATATCTGTATTTGTAAAACTTATGTATATGTATATATATATATATATATATATATATATACATGCATATTAAAAAAATATATATATATTTATTTATTTATAAATGTAAAAATTGTAAATAAAATAAATATTTATAAACACTATAATTCAGGAAGGAAAGATTTAGGAGTTAGATTTAGGAGTAGAGAGAGCTATGTGCCTAAATAAAATATAGATATTGATTGTTACTTTATTATTTATTGGAGATTATTTTTGATAATAATATATATGTTGATGCCCGATATATATTTTTTTCACCATAGCTCCGCCTCTACCTCTTCCTCTACCTCTGTCTCTGCCTCTGCCTCTGCCTCTGTCCTCTCTGCTTCTTCCTCGGTCTCTACCTCTCCCTCGCATCACGATAAAACAAGACAATAAAAAGAAAAAGAAAAGGAAATGTGTGTGTGTGTGTGTGTGCGTGCGTGCGTGCGCGCGCGCGTGCATGCGTGCGTGCGTGTGTGTTAGATCTTAGATTGTTATTATCTATACGAATTTATTATATATGTATGTATATATACATAAAAGGTATATGTTTTACGCTGTTATATATTATTTATCATATATATAGAACGCATATCTTTATTTTATTTTAAAAATTTATTAAAACAAAAACATTTTAGTAAACAGTTTATACGAATTGTTTATTTAAATTGTTTGTTATTATCTAATAATTTTTTATAGTAATGAACTTGCAATGACAAAAATCTTCTATAGAGAGGCCATCTCGTCTAATCTGTCCCACGCGTTCACAAGAGCACGATTTCTTATAATCCAACTATATCTTAATCTTGTTAAACGCTTTCTTGCCTTTAAAGTCGTCAGATTTCGACGAGTTGTCGCCTGCAATTCTCCAATTTTTCTGTAAATAAGAAATTAAAGCAAATGTATATATAATAATATTTTACGTAATAATTATAAATATGTGTACATAGTTATTCCTAACAATTTATATATTAATGTACAAAACTTACTTATAAACATCCATAGGTCATGGATTATCTGTAAATTTATGATTTAATGTCCTGTGGTATCGTTTTATTAAATTATTTAATATTTGTCCGTTTAAGCTTCCGATACGTTGAAAATCGGGTTGGTGCTACTCGTTTTATCAAAAAACGGCCGTAATAGCGAAATAAGTCACGTTATTGGGATCGACGTCTCATATATAGCGATATGTCTGATTTAATATTATGAAAAACTGTCATAATATCTTTTTCAGGTAATGACGCCAAAGCCATTAAGCCTTTGTAAGTATTTCCTCTGATTGCTTCAAAATTTGCTCTCTTGTTTCCTATGATTTTTCTAATATTTTTGCATAACGCCTATAAAATATTATAAAGATTTAAATAAAATAATTAAAAATATTTAATATGAATTGTTATTGTATGCATATAATATTTTTAATATATATGTTAAAAATATTATGCGTACAATAATAAAGATTGAGATTGAGATTAAGATTGAGAGAGAGAGAGAAAGAGAAAGAGAGAGAGTGAGAGAGAGAGAGAGAGAAAGAGAGAGAGAGAGAGAGAATTGATACTTGTGAATAATGGAAATAACATCCTTTCTTGCGTCTTATTAACTTCAGCAGATATGGTAAGAACGTTAAAAAAGCTTTTTGAAGATCAAATTCTAAATCGGTCATTACTGTTCGTGGACGCAATGACGGTGCTAATTTAGTGACTATATATTCTAATTGGTTAATAATCTGTACATTTCCTTCGTTCCATGATAACCTACGCAAAAGGTATTCCTTAGAATAGAAAAATATGTAAAAAAAATAATAATAATTTTTATGTTTAGAATCATTGTTACAACTTTTGAAATAGATATTATTAATAAATTTTAAATAACTTACATGATTTAATTTTTGAGCCATTAATGTAAAAAATTGTCGTGTCTCATTAACAGTTGTACTTTTATTTTTATTTTCTAATAAAATAGAAGCATCAGTTTTAAACGTAGCGTCAGCAAATATTTCTTCAGTAGCGCCCGTTTTGCATAAAGTCCGAATAAAAGCTCGATCAAATATTAGGCCAGTCATTAAAGACAATTAATTCACTTTAATTACAAAAGTTTTCAAATTGTGATGGAATATTGGGTGAGTTAAAATAACAATAAATTTCATTTTGCAACCATCCCCGAGGTCCGGAACATGCTAAACATTGCAAAAAACGTTAATTTATTATAACTTTGCGAAAAAAATTGCAATGATTCTAAACCAATTAGAATATATAGTCACTAAATTAGCACCGTCATTGCGTCCACGAACAGTAATGACCGATTTAGAATTTGATCTTCAAAAAGCTTTTTTAACGTTCTTACCATATCTGCTGAAGTTAATAAGACGCAAGAAAGGATGTTATTTCCATTATTCACAAGTATCAATTCTCTCTCTCTCTCTCTCTCTCTCTCTCTCTCTCTCTCTCTCTCTCTCTCTCTCTCTCTCTCTCTCTCTCTCTCTCTCTCTCTCTCTCTCTCTCTCTCTCTCTCTCTCTCTCTCTCTCTCTCTCTCTCTCTCTCTCTCTCTCTCTCTCTCTCTCTCTCTCTCTCTCTCTCTCTCTCTCTCTCTCTCTCTCTCTCTCTCTCTCCCCCTCCCTCTCTCTCTCTTAATCTTAATCTCAATCTCAATCTTTATTATTGTATGCATAATATTTTTAACGTATATATTAAAAATATTATATGCATACAATAACAATTCATATTAAATATTTTTAATTATTTATTTAAATCTTTATAATATTTTATAGGCGTTATGTAAAAATATTAGAAAAATCATAGTAAAAAAGAGAGCAAATTCGAAGCAATCAGAGGAAATACTTACAAAGGCTTAATGGCTTTGGCGTCATTACCTGAAAAAGATATTGTGACAGTTTCATAATATTAAATAAGACATGTCGCTATATATGAGACGTCGATCCCAATAACGTTACTTTCGCTATTATGGCCGTTTTTTGATAAAACGAGTAGCACCAACCCGATTTTCAACGTATCGGAAGCTTAAACGGACAAATATTAAATAATCTCTACTATTATATAAAGGGGAAAGTTTGTACTGTTGTTCGGAGTAATCTTAGAAACTATTGGACCGATTTTGAAAGCATTGTACATGAAGTAGGGGTAGAATTTTCCGAGGAGTGTTATAGGGTGTATAGTTTTTCGTTACCGATCTTCTGGAAACCGATTTTTCTAATTTCTTTAATTTTTCGGAAAATAATTGACGGAATCTTAAAGAATTAAGAATTTTCTGGTGAGTAATATAAAATGTATAATGTACTCTTATTTTCACTAAAATTTATTTCACCAAAATGTTATTAATTTTCTCTTTTCTCTTTTTTTACAAATTAATTTTATTTTTTTTCTAATGAATAAATGTTTTTTTTTATAATTTCTATTAATTTTAACGATCCAAAAACTTTATCCCACGTTATTTCCTTTTTATTTTCCCTAAAGCTTATCTTCTAAAAATGTTATTAATTTTTTCTCTTTTTTTTAACAAATTAATTTTATCTTTTTTTAAATATTTTTTTCTAAATACGTTTTTTTTTAATTTTTAAATCTTACAACACTTTTATTTTCACTAAAACTTATTTCATCAATATGTTATTAATTTTCTGTTTTTCTTTTTTTTCACTTTTTTTCTAATCAATAAATGTATTTTTTTAGATTTTTCTGTAATTTTTATTAATTTCTAAACCTTAAAACAAAATCAGCAATTCAATTTATTTCTCGATTAACTGGCGCAATATATACAAGAATGCACAACGTTTCCCGGTGATCCCTTATGTGAAGGGCTTAAGAGCGGGCATACGGGGTATTCTTGAGAGAGTCCGCTGTGACGTGGTATATAAGATACCGAAAAAACTCAGTGCTGTCATCAGGAGGGGCAAGGATAGATTGGCGACTAACAGGGAAACTAATGTGGTTTACAAAATTGATTGTGAGAATTGCGACGCGTCTTACATTGGGCAGACGAAGAGACATCTCGAGACAAGAGTGAAAGAACATTTCAGCGATATTAAAAAACATGACAGCAATTTCTCTGTCGTAAGCAAGCACCGGATACAGAATGACCACAATTTTAAGTGGTCAGATCCGAAAATATTACACAAAGAACCTCACTTGAAAATGAGAGAGATCGCTGAAATGTTCTTTATAAAGAAAAATAAGAACACGATCAATTTAAAAAAAGATACCGAGAATTTAAATACGATATACGACAGTGTCATCATGTCAGTTTAACTGTTTATATTTCTACCTCGGGACACCTTGTTTCTTTCTTTGTCCGCTCAGTTTCCCAAGTACTCGCATACATGTAACATGTCGCAACGAAGAACTAGTCATACGCGAAATCCTATTATGAAATTCGTAAGTTTTTCTTGATTGTTGCTTTCTCTCCTCATATATCATTGTTGTTACAAATTAAGATTTGTCCACAGCTGACCTTTAGGGCCATGCGGGAACATGCTCGTGAACTCCGGAATCTGTACTAATTATGTGACGAGTCAATAGATGATAGGTATTGCTCAATATTTAATAACGTCGTTAACTTAATATTTGTCTCGATTGATTTATATTGTTTTTCTTTTTCGCTGTTCCTGTTTCAGTTCGCACTTGAAAAGGGCTCGAATATAGAGCCGAAAAACGTTGTGCATTCTTGTATATATTGCGCCAGTTAATCGAGAAATAAATTGAATTGCTGATTTTATTCACTGGCGGACGAAATTATTATCGATACTTAAAACAAAAGACGAATCATTTTCTCGAATACACATCAATTTTTTATTTTAATATTACGTAAATTTTATTTATTTTAATTTTTTTAAAACAATTTTAAGAAAAACACATTCTACTTTTAAAATAAATTTACTACATTTAAAATTAATTTTTTTTAATTTTCTTGAGTAATAATCTATATAATATCTGTACTGTCAGTTTTCGTTATTGACGTTTAATTCCGCGGAAGCTTCAAGCCGAAGCGTGTCCTTGACAACGGGACTCTGAGAATTATTGATTTTTCGTTTTTCAGATTTAATTTGGAATTCGAACCAAAAGATCTCAGGAATCTGTCATTAATAGGAAGATATGGTAAGTCAGGGATATAATAATGTATCCGTGATCTGTTGGTCTTCAGTATTTTTGGAACCGTTGTTCATAAAAGTAGATAAGCAAAATTAATATTTCAGTCTTCTTCGTGTACAATTTAAATTACTAATTTTTTATAATTGCTTGAAATTATTTTTTAAAATTCAAAATGCATAAATGTCTACAAAAGATCTCAGGAATTAATAGATGATTTTTTGCCTGTCAGATTTAATTTGGAATTCGAAAAGATCTCAGGAACCTGTCATTAATAGGAGATACGGTAAGTCAGGGATATAATAATGTATCCGTGATCTGTTGAAGTCTTCAGTATTTTTGGAACCGTTGTTCATAAAGCAAAATTAATATTTCAGTCTCCCTCTTAGATTATTATTTTGTACAATTTAGATTACTAATTTTTATAATTGTTTGAAATTATTCTTTAAAATTCAAAATGCATAAATGTCTACAAAAGATCTCAGGAATCTGCCATTAATAGATGATACGGTAAGTCAGGGATACAATAATGTATCCGTGATCTGTTGAAGTTTTCTTGGAACCGTTGTTTATTGTAAAGGTAAATAAACAAAATTAAAATTTCAGTCTTTCTCTTATTGTCAAATTATTATTTCGTATAATTTAAATTATCTTTACTCTATCACTGCATGCAGAACTTATTGCCAAATATTTATTAATTATATAATAAACAAGGTTTAAAGACTCATATCCATGGCACTTGACAACATCCAATTTCAGAATTTCTTTCTCTGCAACGACTACACGCACGATCAAACAATAAATTTTCCACTAAATAAGTTTTACCCCAAGGGCAATAAGTTCATGGTGAAACCAACAGATAGGGCCTATTAGTTTAGCAGAAACCTCGCTGTCGCATATTAGGAGCCTTTCTCATAATAGGGGACTTTCCTCTATTATTATTTTACCAGCCATCAGAACCACTTAAACTATGGGAAACTTTTAAAAAAGATCTTTGTGAAGACATACTAAATAGGATACGTCATCAAAAATACGATTTTACTTTGCAATTTGATGAAAATATTTAGAATGAAGGTTTGATTCAAATTGAAGATAAACTTTTAGAATTAAATGAAAAAAACTTGACTAAATTTGGTTTACCGTCAACAAATCGTTTAAATCATAATCTTTTTGAAGCAATACTGAAACAACCATATGACAGTAATCAGTTAAATGCACACTGAGGGAAAAATTTTGTTGAATTAACAAAACAAAGGAGGGGTGTCAATAAGGCCGTTTTTTGGACCACGTCAGAATCGCTCCAAACTGTGGTATTTTCTTCCTACCGATGTAGCTCACAACCTCCTAGAACCGTTTGCTGTCCGAGCAATTAGAGGCTGAAAACGGGCAACTTGAAATCTCAAAAATCAATGGAGTTTTTCACATGGTGGTAGTGCCGGTCTCATTTCAGCATATCATTGTTGGGAGAGAGGGAGGGAGGGAGGGAAGGTAAGAGGCTAGAGAGAAAGGAAGAAAGGGGGTAGGAGGGCTGAGGGGGAGAAAGGGGAAAAGAGGAAGGAAGGAAGGAAAAGAGAGAGAGAGAGATCGCTCCAAACCGTGGCATTTTCTTCTTACCGTTGTAGCTCATAACCTCCTAGAACCGTTTGCCGTCCGAGTAATTAGAGGCTGAGAATGGGCAACTTGAAATCTCAAAAATCAATGGTTTTTCACATGGTAGTAGTGCCGGTCTCATTTCAGCATGTCATTGTTGAGAGGGAAGGAGGGAGAGAGGGTGGAAGGTAGAGGGGAAAGGAAGAGAAGGGAAGGGGAGAGGGAGAGAGGGAGAAGAGAGAGAAAAGGAGGGAGGGAGAGAGAGGGAAGGATCGTTCCAAACTGTGGTATTTTTTTCCTACCGATGTAGCTCACAACCTCCTAGAACCGTTTTCCGTCCGAGCAATTAGAAGCTGAGAATGGGCAACTTAAAATCTCAAAAATCAATGGTTTTTTGCATGGTAGTAGTGCCGGTCTTATTTCAGCATGTCATTGTTGGGAGGAAAGGAGGGAGGAAGGGAGGGTGATAGGTGGTAGGTAGAGGGTGGAAAAGAGGGTAGGTGGTAGAGGGGGAGAGAGGGAGGTAAAGGAGAGAAAAAAAGAGAGAGAAAGAGAGGGAGGAAGGATAGGAGGGAGAGGGAGAAAGAGAGAGAGAGAGAGAGGAAGAGAGAGATTAGAATTGGGAGGGTAAAGAGAGAGAGGGAGGCAGACCTGGTCCCTCCCGTCCAGTCATTCTCTCTCTTTCTCGCTCTCCCTCTCCTTTTTCTTTCTCCCTCTCCCCCTCTGCTTTTCTCTATCTCTCTCTCTCTCTTTCTCCCTTTTTTTCTTTCTTTCCCTCTTTTTCTTTCTCCCTCCTTTTTCTTTTTTCTGCCCCCCTCTGCTTCCCTCACCCTCTCTGCCACCCTCTGCCTCTCTCTCCCTTTTTCTCCCTCCCTCTCTTCCTTCTTTTCTTTCTCTCTCTTTGGCCTTTGCTACAGGATCCCTTTAAAGGGGCAACTAAATACAAACGAATGAGAGAGAGGAAGAGAGAGGGGGAAATAGAGAGAAAAAGAAAAGGTGGAAGGGAGAGAGAGGGAGAGGGAGGCAGAGGGTGGCAGAGAGAGGGCAAGGGAGGCAGAGGGGGTAGAGAAAAAAAAAGGGAGAGAAGGAAAGAGAAAAAAGAGAGAGAGAGAAATAGAAGGGGGCAAAGGGGGAGAGGGAGAGCGAGAAAGAGAGAGAATGACGAAAATCAGACGGGAGGGACCAAGTCTGCTTTCCTCTCCCTCCCTCTGCCACCCTCTGCTATCCTCTGCCTCCCCTCTCTCTCTTTCCTCCCTTTCCCTATCTTTCTCTTCCTCTCTCCCTCTCCCTCCTCTCTTTCGTCCTCTATTTCTCTTTCTCTCTCTTTCTTTCTTTTCTCTACCTTTCTCCCTCCCATCCCCTCTCTACCTCCCACCTTCCTCTCCCCCTTCTACCTTTCACCCTCCTTTCCTTCCCCCTCTACCTCCCACCCTCCCTCCCTCCCTTTCTCCCAACAATGACATGCTGAAATGAGACCGGCATTACCACCATATGAAAAACTTCATTGATTTTTGATATTCCAAGTTGCCCGTTCTTAGCCTCTAATTGCTCGGACAGCAGACGGTTCTAGGAAGTTGTGAGCTACATCGGTAGGAAGAAAATACCACAGTTTGGAGCGATTCTGACGTGGTCCAAAAAACGGCCTTATTGACACCCCTTCCTTGCTTGGCAACAAACAATCATCCGGTTTTGTTAAATCAACAAAACAATTTTGTTGATTTTTCAATTTATTGATCCAATTATTTATTTTATTAAATTAAGTACACGTCTATTATTTAAACAAAATAAAATAATTAAATTTTGAAAATGGTTATACAATAGAAAACGGCCAAATTACGAGCTATTAATAGGTGTATATTTATTCAAACAACTTAACAACGAATGTGTTCGCAATATAATGGTATTATACAAAATCATTTTTTTAAAGTTAATGATCAATTTTGTTAACTCGATAAAATAATTTTATTGAATCAAGAACATTAACGTTTTTAAAAATAGTATATTTATTCAAAGAAATATATAGTTAATGTTATATTATGTATAATTGATAGTATAAAATATTTAGTTAAAAAGAACAAATCAATATAGTCCACAAACAAAATAGTTAAAAAGAACAAAACAAAAAAAAATATTTTGTACAAATATTTTGTTAAGCCAATCAAATCATCCGCTTGGCAACATACAATCATCCGGTTTTGTTAAATCAACAAAATTTTTTTGAAAAAAATAATTATTTTTCTCAGTGCATATATCAAAGAAAATTATCCTAAGTTAGTGCCGGATCAACGTCAAGCATTTAACAAAATACTAGATAGCGTCGAGCGCAAAATGAGGAAAAGATATTTTTCATAGACGCACCTGGAGGTACAGGAAAGACATTTCTCACTAACCTTATATTAGCTAAAGTTAGATCTTCTGGTAAAATGGCTTTAGCTGTTGCTTCATCATGTATAGCAGCAACGTTACTAAGTGGTGGAAAAACGGTACATTCCACTTTTACATTACCCCTAAATGTATCTGTACAGCAAGAAACTGTTTGCTCAATACGTAAAAATGGACCACTAGGTAAAGTATTACAAGAGATTTCCTTACTTATATGGAATGAGAATGCGCAATAATGAGCCATAGGGCACATATGGAAACAATCAATCGAACACTCCAAGATTTGAGACATAGTGAAAAATTAATGGGTGGCGTAACTTTAGTTTTTGCAGGCGATTTTCGACAGACATTACCTGTAATTGTAAGGGGAACCCGCGCTGATATAGTTAAAGCATGTTTGAAATCCTCGGCAATGTGGAGTACCATACAAACATTTGAATTGCGAACCAATATGAGAGCCAGTTTAGGAGGAGGAGAAAATAATTTTACGACAAAGTTACTGCACCTTGGCGATGAAAATATTCCTAATGATAATAGTTTAATAGAAATTGACTAAAAACTGGGACAAGTGGGTAAGTACAAATGATTTAATTACGAAGATTTATCCAAATGTGGAATGTTTATTGCAGAAAAATTATAAATGGTTGTGTGAAAGAGTCATTGTATCTCCAAGAAACGAATCTGTGAATGACATTAATGATATCATTTCGAAAAAAATTAAAGGGAATAATAAAGAGTACAAATCAATCGATACTGTGGTTAATATGGAAGATACAGTATATTATCCCCAAGAATTTTTAAATAGTTTAAATCCGTCTGGTCTTCCACCACACCGTCTGATTTTGAAGATTGGTATACCAATCATCTTATTGCGCAACTTAATTCCACCGAAATTATGCAATGGTACGCGACTTCAAATTAAAGAATTGCGTAACAACATCATTGAAGCCATTATACTTATCGGCCCCGCAGAAGGGGAGTTAGCGTATATTCCGCGTATTCCAATGATTTCAAATGACTTACCATTTTCCTTCAAACGTTTACAATTTCCAGTTAAAGTTTCTTTTGCGTTAACGATTAATAAATCACAAGGACAAACTTTCAAATTTGTAGGCATAGATTTAAGAAAAGAGTGTTTCTCACACGGACAACTTTATGTTGGTTTATCTAGAATAGGAAACGCTAAAAATCAATATATTCTGATACACTAAAGAGAAATAAAACCTAAAAATATAGTATATTCAGAAGTCCTATAATTAAGTCAGAATTCGGCAACAAATGCACTTTTGGCAAATTTTCTCTCACAGATTGATTCAGTAAAGAACCAAACAATATTTATTTCTGATGAGATTATTATAAAACAGGGTGCAAGTAGAAACTTGTACATTGCTTCCTCATATTTTTAAAGTAAGCAAGTAAGCATATTTTTTAAGAAACCTACATTGCTTCCTCTATTTTAAACCATAATTATTTATATTTATTTGTTTTGGCTTCCTCATAGAGGAAGCAATCAAAATTATGGACCTTTGATCGCATATAAAGCTAAGTCTAATCAACCAAATATTAAAGAATTATATATGAAATTGGAGTAGAATTTTCCGGGAAATACATCACCTGTAAGAATTAGAAAAATTAAAAAAAAAACGTTATTAACTTAAAAACTATTAGACCGAATTTGTATTAAAACCATATAAAATAGGGGTAGAATTTTCCGGCGAGTGCTATAGAGTATTTTTTTCGTTACCGATGTTCTGGAAACCGATTTTTTAATTTTTCTAATTCTTATAAATAAAAAAATTTAAATTCGACGTTTTTGAACATAAGCAACACATTGGTATCAAAAACTCAAAAAACAATTTTTACTTCGGTCTTTTCTACCCCTATTTCATATATAATTCTTTTAAATTCGGTTGATTAGACTTAGCTTTATATGCGATCAAAATTATGGACCTTTGATCGCGTATAAAGCTGGGTCTAATCAACCAAATCTTAAAAAATTATATATGAAATAAGGGTAGAAAAGACTGAAAAATATAATAAAATTAGAAATAGATCGATATCTGAATATTTGCGAAAGTTAGAGCTACCACGGACATTTTTAAAAAAATTCAAAATTTTTTTAAAAAAGAACTTTACCGATCATCGCCAAATTCAATACCAACCTTCCTTGAATGATACTCTATCGATTAAAAAAAAAACAGCCCGATATCTCAATATTTGCGGAAGTTAGAGCACATACGGACAACAGATGCACACACATACACACATGCATACATACAGACGGACATTTTTTTTTAGGCGATATTTCGACGTTTTATAACGATCTGAACATATTGGCAGAAAAAACTCAAAAACCAATCTCTTCGTTGGTTTCTTCTACCCCTATTTCATATATAATTCATTTAAATTTGATTGACTAGACCCAACTTTATACGCAATCAAAGGTTCATATATGAAATTCACGAAAACAAAGCTTCCTCTATGAGGAAGCAAAAATGGAACTTAAAAAATTCTCTACAAAAAATCGTTATATAGAAAAATAGGATTAGGCCTAATAGGGACACCACGTTAAAAAAAACGCGCCTAACATTTGCCCGTATTCATAGATGGTTCTTATCTTAAGGACTGAGGAAGCCTTATTGGAGGATTCCTTATTTTATCAAGACCTCCTTGTTTCATAATAAAGCCTTCATGTCTCCTTCCAGAAGGAGCTTGTTCTGTAGGAACTTTATGTATTTTATGATTTATGCCACTGTTCAGAGTACAATTTAAACCAAGAGCGCGAATAAATAACCTAACTTTGAACTGACTTTGACTGTCATTGCCTCAAAACATTTTTTATACAAGGTTATAAATACAATATATTAGCTAGTATAATTATGGACTGCGAATCCAAAAACGTTCATTATGTACTGTTTTAAATAAGATGCTAAAATTGTTGATACTCGTGCAACAATACGTGATACCGATGCTTGACTGACTCCTCTAATATCTCCGTTAACAATCTGAATAAAAAGTACATTAAAAATATAAGAAAGATTTCACAAGTATAAGGCAAAATTTATAAACATACTTGAAAACTACTTGTTGCATAAAATCGCAAAGTTATCAAAAGGATTATTGGAGAAATCGGCAGTCTGCGTTTCGCTGTAGCTGTTCGCGGTTTACTAGTGGTAACAGAATATCAATTACAGCTTTTTTACTGAATCTATAGCGTTTTTGGAAAGGCTCATCTTCGTAAAACTCAATAGGATTTACCCAGTCACGAATATATCTTTTTGGCAAACGCCACCGAATATCATTTTCCACATTTTCATCTTCAAATCCATCATCTAAATTTGAATCGTTTAAAAATTCGTTATCCATTTTAATTGCAATATATACTGTAGCACTCAGTAATGACAGTACTCCGTAAAATGCAGACACTTTTGTAGGTTATATTATCAAATCTTTTGCTAATAAGGTTGCAGTCGCCGCCTCAAGGAAGCTCGTGACCTGCCTTGAGATAAGGGAGCCAATAAGACTCCTTGTTCGGTCAAGAAAGGTTTATGAAATGTAGAATAAGGAACAAGGAATCCTCATTCCTCAAGGAAGGACTATGAATACGGGCATATATCTCCGAGGTGGTGTGGAAAATAGTGTATTATCTCTGAGATGTATAAAAGTTGAAACTTTATAAAATGTATGACACCAAAATGATTGATCTTGAGAAAAAAAGTATAAAACGTTTTTTGTATAGAATTTTATAAGTTACAAATTTTAACGAAGATTTATATACTATACACTAGGCGAAGTACTAAACACTATTTTATAAGTTACTAGCATACCCCGCCGGGCTTCGCCCCGGAGAACATGTGTATTAAGACACGCAAATAGTCTCTCTCTCTCTCTCTCTCTCTCTCTCTCTCTCTCTCTCTTTCTCTACCTGCTTCCAAAAAGATCGGTAATGAAAAATTATATACTTTATAGCACTCCCCGAAAAATTTAACCCCTACTTTATGTACAATTCTTTGAGATTCGGTCATTCCAAAATCGGTTTCCAAAAAGATCGGTAACAAAAAATAGTACATTTTATAGCACTCCCCGAGAAATTCTACTCCTTCTTCATGTATAATTTTTTGAGAATCAATCAATTATTTCCCGAAAAATTTAAAAAATTAAAAAAACCGGTTTCCAAAAAGATCGGCTATACAAATTATACAGTTTGTAACATTCCCCGGGAAATTCTACCCTGTTTTATATACAATTCTTTAAGATTCGGTCAATAAATTCCCGAAAAATTGAAAAAATTTGGGAACCGTCTTCCAAAAAAATCGGTAACGAAAAATTATACACTTTATAGCACTCCCCGTTTTTCGTTACCGATTTTCTGGAAACTAATTTTTTTAATTCTTTATTTTTTAAATATTAAAATAATTAAAGAAATCTGTTTCCATAAAATAGATAATAAGAAACTACATACCCTATAGCACTCCCCGGAAAATTCATTTATTTGGTATATCGTTCGCAAGTGTGGCATGCTTCATATGTATGTGTCAACTTGTAAAAGAGAGAGAGAGGGAGGGAGACAGAATAATTACCGTTCTCTGTCTGTATGTACGCGAAATAATAAAAGATAGAGAATGTGTGATATTAAAAGACTCGCGCCCGCTACGCGGCGCACCGTCGTATATTTTCGCATTAGTAAAATTTAACATCGACCTCTATATCTAGGGCAGCGACATCATTCTTTGGTTTACCCTTGAAACTTGGTGACATTTATAAATATATGTTCGGCTCAGAAGTTCGAGCTTAGAAGTTCGCTACAAACATATATTCATAAATGTCACCAAGTTTCAAGTTAATTGGCTTCTTTTCAATTCAAAATTCAAAATTCAATCCCCGAAAAATTCGTCAAACTTCTGATACCTGCTTCCAAAAAAATCAGTAATGAAAAATTATATACTTTATAGCACTCCCCGGAAAATTCAACCCCTACTTTATGTACAATTCTTTGAGATTCGGTCATTCCGAAACCGGTTTCCAAAAAAATTGGTAACAAAAAATAGTACATTTTATAGCACTCCCCGAGAAATTCTACTCCTTCTTCATGTATAATTTTTTGAGAATCAATCAATTATTTCCCAAAAAATTTAAAAAAATTAAAAAACCGGTTTCCAAAAAAATCGGTAACAAAAAATTATATGATCTATAATTCCTTAAAATTCGGTGAATTATTTCCCGAAAAATTAAAAAAATTAAAAAACCGGTTTTCAAAAAATCGGTAACAAAAAACTATACACATAGTGGCACTCCCCGGAAAATTCTACCCCTATTTCATATATTTCAATCAATTATTTCCCGAAAAATTTAAAAAATTAAAAAAACCGGTTTCCAAAAAGATCGGCTATACAAATTATACAGTTTGTAACACTCCCCGGGAAATTCTACCCCTGTTTTATATACAATTCTTTAAAATTCGGTCAATAAATTCCCGAGAAATTGAAAAAATTTCAATACCGGTTTCCAAAAAAATCGGTAACGAATAATTATACACTTTATAGCACTCCTCGGACAATTCTACCCCTCTTTGATCTATAATTCTTTAAAATTCGGTGAATTATTTCCCGAAAAATTGTCAAAATTTCGGATACCGGTTCCCAGAAAGATCGGTAACGAAAATCTATACACCCTATAACACTCCCCGGAAAATTCTACCCCTATTTCATATAATTTTGGTAAAAATTCGGTTCAGGGGTTTGGGCAGGCATAAAGGGCATACATACATACATTCTCTTTTATATATATAGATAAATAAATTTTAACGCAGATTTATATATACTATAGGGTGCGTTCAGCCGATACTCCGCTAGCCTAGCAATCGTGAGCAGTCGCTCGTTATTCCTCTCCTTTTAATCCATTGGGTGAAGGGAGAGGAAACGAGCGAAAACGAGCGACTGCTCACGATTGCTAGGCCAGCGGAGTATCGGCAGAACGCAGCCATACACTAGGTGAAATATATATAATATATGCTTCGCCGGCGAAAATAATTCAATAGTGTGAAACTCGAGTAGAAAAAGACCGGTTACGACATGTTTAATTCATGAAAACATTTATGCGATCCGATTTGAAATTAGAAGCATTTAGTTATGATCAAGAGACACGGCAGTGTCTCGCGCCAAGTACACGCGAAGCGAGACCGCACCGTGACTCTTTTACGCGACGCGACGGGTTGCGAGTACCCGAGATGTTGAGATCTCGATAACGAGTGAACGGATCAAGTTCTAAATAGGCTTGATCGATAGCTTGGGGTCCAAATAGGGGGGGGGTTTCTCTTATAATATTCCGCTACGTGCCCTACGAGCGGAGATATTGCGACGCAAAGTCCAAATGTGAAAATTTATTTTTAAGATACTTCTCCTCCTAACGCTGCGATGTGCGATGTATATATCACGTGATCAGATAATCACGTGATCAGAGAAAATGTCACTTTCACTTTTTCGACACTGGCGGCGCAGGTATCGCCAGTTTCGATATCGCGCGCGTATTTCGAACGATCTAGTAGATAAATTATAGGTCGATAGACTTATCGGTCAGGAAGAAGATTTCTATTTAGGTAAATTAGGTATTATATATATTGAGTCAATCGCTTCATGTATATCTAGAGAGATTTCGTATCCTTACATCGTATTACCACCGCTGCCGGAAAAGAAAGTTCTCTACGCTTGGCAGAAAGTGCCGCTAGGAAATTTTCAAGTCGATTCTTATGAATCAAGCTTGAATTCGATGTCTAGGTATCCCAGGTTGCCGATGACGAGGTCCAGATAGTGCGCTTCATAGTTTTCGGTGTCCAGGTGTAATAATACGTTGAATTCGATGTCTACGTGTTCCAGGTTGCCGATGACGAGGTCCACATAGTGCGCTCCGTAGTTTTCGGTGTCTACGTGTATTAATACCTTGAATTCGATGTCCACGTGTCCCAGGTTGCCGATGACGGGATCCAGATAGTGCGCTTCATAGTTTTCGGTGTCCAGGTGTAATCGTACGTTGAATTCGATGTCTAGGTGTCCCAAGTTGCCGATGACGAGGTCCACATAGTGCGCTCCGTAGTTTTCGGTGCTACGTGTATTAATACCTTGAATTCGATGTCCACGTGTCCCAGGTTGCCGATGACGGGATCCAGATAGTGCGCTTCATAGTTTTCGATGTCCAGGTGTAATCGTACGTTGAATGCGATGTCTAGGTGTCCCAGGTTGCCGATGACAATGTCTAGATAGTGAGCTTCGTAGTTTTCGGTGTCCAGGTGTAATAATACGTTGAATGCGATGTCTAGGTGTCCCAGGTTGCCGATGACAATGTCTAGATAGTGAGCTTCGTAGTTTTCGGTGTCCAGGTGTAATAATACGTTGAATGCGATGTCTAGGTGTCCCAGGTTGCCGATGACAATGTCTAGATAGTGAGCTCCGTAGTTTTCGGTGTCCAGGTGTAATAATACGTTGAATGCGATGTCTAGGTATCCCAGGTTGCCGATGACGAGGTCCAGATAGTGCGCTTCATAGTTTTCGGTGTCCAGGTGTAATAATACGTTGAATTCGATGTCTACGTGTTCCAGGTTGCCGATGACGAGGTCCACATAGTGCGCTCCGTAGTTTTCGGTGTCTACGTGTATTAATACCTTGAATTCGATGTCCACGTGTCCCAGGTTGCCGATGACGGGATCCAGATAGTGCGCTTCATAGTTTTCGGTGTCCAGGTGTAATCGTACGTTGAATTCGATGTCTAGGTGTCCCAAGTTTCCGATGACGAGGTCCACATAGTGCGCTCCGTAGTTTTCGGTGTCTACGTGTATTAATACCTTGAATTCGATGTCCACGTGTCCCAGGTTGCCGATTACGGGATCCAGATAGTGCGCTTCATAGTTTTCGATGTCCAGGTGTAATCGTACGTTGAATGCGATGTCTAGGTGTCCCAGGTTGCCGATGACAATATCTAGATAGTGAGCTCCGTAGTTTTCGGTGTCCAGCTGTAATAATACGTTGAATGCGATGTCTAGGTGTCCCAGGATGCCGATGACGAGGTCCACATAGTGCGCTCCGTAGTTTTCGGTGTCTACGTGTATCAATACCTTGAATTCGATGTCCACGTGTCCCAGGTTGCCGATGACGGGATCCAGATAGTGCGCTTCATAGTTTTCGGTGTCCAGGTGTAATCGTACGTTGAATGCGATGTCTAGGTGTCCCAGGTTGCCGATGACGATGTCTAGATAGTGAGCTCCGTAGTTTTCGGTGTCCAGGTGTAATAATACGTTAAATGCGATGTCTAGATGTCCCAGGTTGCCGATGACGATGTCTAGATAATGAGCTCCGTAGTTTTCGGTGTCTACGTGTATTAATACCTTAAATTCGATTTCTAGGTGTCCCAGGTTGCCGATGACGAGGTCCACATAGTGCGCTTGGTAGTTTTCGGTGTCCAGGTGTAATAATACGTTGAATGCGATGTATAGGTGTCCCAGGTTGCCGATGACGATGCCTAGATAGTGAGCTCCGTAGTTTTCGGTGTCTACGTGTATTAATACTTTGAATTCGATGTCCACGTGTCCCAGGTTGCCGATGACGGGATTTACATAGTGCGCTCTGTAGTTTTCGGTGTCTACGTGTATTAATACCTTGAAATTGATGTCTGGGTGTCCCAGGTTGCTGATGACGAGGTTCAGATAGCGCGCTCCGTAGTTTTTGGTGTCTAGGTGTAATAATACCTCGAATTCGATGTCTACGTGTTCCAGGTTGCCGATGACGAGGTCCACATAGTGCGCTTCGTAGTTTATGGTGACTAGGTGTATTAATAACTTTAAATCCGAATGGAGGACACGTAGATATCGAATTTGAAATACACGTAGACACCGAAAACTACGGAGCGCACTATGTGGATCTCGTCATCGGCAACGTGGGACACCTAAACATCGAATTCAACGTATTATTACACCTGGACACCAAAAACTATGGAGCGCACTATTTGTAACCCGTTATCGGCAACCTGGGATACCTAGACATCAAATTCAAGCTTGATTCATAAGAATCAACTTAAAAATTCCCTAGCGGCAGAACTAAAATTATGTCATGACATAATAAAAATTCGTTGAATTAAAATTATGTCTAGACATAATAAAAACTGGACAAATTAAGGACGTTCTCTCATCTTTATACTAGAGAAAATCGATTTTCTTAGGATTTTTTTGAAACTGTGAATATACGTTAATTTAGGTGTGCTTTATGCGTGGTATAAATTTCAGTACCTCTTCCGGTATAAAAAATAAAGATACTGAGCCTCAAAGTTAAAAAAAAATTTTTTAATTTAATTTTTTTTAGTTTTGGCATTTTTTCCTTATAAAACTCGACGAGAGGAGCAACTTTGGTCCTCTTGGCCAACCTCGTATTTCTTACCGTTTGGCCTGGAAAACCTTTTCATTAGTAAAAGTTGAAACTTTGAGACTCAGTATCTTTATTTTTTATATGAATATGTGATCATTGTCAAGTAAAAAAGTTTAAAACTTAAGCACCTAAAATGTGTTAATCATGCAGAAAAGTTAAACTTCCGTCTTTAAATCAACCACCCGACACACTCCTTATGTTTGTTCACAATAAGAATATTGAAACACAAATGAAGTTTCAAGAAAAACGACTCCCGGGCGAAGCCGGGACACCAGCTAGTAATTTAATAAAACGATACCACAGGACATTAAATCATAAATTTACAGATAATTCATGACCTATGGATGTTTATAAGTAAGTTTTGTACATTAATATATAAATTGTTAGGAATAACTATGTACACATATTTATGATAATTACGTAAAATATTATTATATATACATTTGCTTTAATTTCTTATTTACAGAAAAATTGGGAGAATTGCAGGCGACAACTCGTCGAAATCTGACGACTTTAAAGGCAAGAAAGTGTTTAACAAGATTAAGATATAGTTGGATTATAAAAAATCGTGCTCTTGTGAACGCGTGGGACAGATTAGACGAGATGGCCTCTCTATAGAAGATTTTTGTCATTGCAAGTTCATTACTATAAAAAATTATTAGATAATAACAAACAATTTAAATAAACAATTCGTATAAACTGTTTACTAAAATGTTTTTGTTTTAATAAATTTTTAAAATAAAATAAAGATATGCGTTCTATATATATGATAAATAATATATAACAGCGTAAAACATATACCTTTTATGTATATATACATACATATATAATAAATTCGTATAGATAATAACAATCTAAGATCTAACACACACGCACGCACGCATGCACGCGCGCGCGCACGCACGCACGCACACACACACACATTTCCTTTTCTTTTTCTTTTTATTGTCTTGTTTTATCGTGATGCGAGGGAGAGGTAGAGACCGAGGAAGAAGCAGAGAGACAGAGGCAGAGGCAGAGGCAGAGACATAGGTAGAGGAAGAGGTAGAGGCGGAGCTGGTGAAAAAAATATATATCGGGCATCAACATATATATTATTATCAAAAATAATCTTCAATAAATAATAAAGTAACAATTAATATCTATATTTTATTTAGGCACATAGCTCTCTCTACTCCTAAATCTAACTCCTAAATCTTTTCCTTCCTGAATTATAGTGTTTATAAATATTTATTTCATTCACAATTTTTACATTTATAAATAAATAAATATATATATATTTTTTTAATATGCATGTATGTATATATATATACTAGCATGCCCCGCGGCTTCGCTCGCGACCTCATATGCGTGGCTCTCATACACGTAGTTTTTGGCATTTTTTAATTTTCAATATTACAAACTTATATTTTTGAAATAAAACATTTTTGCATATAAAATGCATATGTTTATAGTTAACGCCAATAGATTTCCGCATCACCTTTGAGGTACTATTGTAAATGCGTTTTTTTTTAAGTGGTTTCCCCAGTAGGCCTATTCCACTCTAAATAAAAATAGCTTAATACCTGTGCTTTCATGATATTTGTCTTTATATATATAGATATCTATATTGTTTTTTCACAACACCTCTGAATAAATAATATTTTTTGTTTTATTACTTTGTGGTATTAATATAAATTGATTTTCTGCATTTTCTGTTCTTGATAATCCTACATATAATTGTCCATGCGAAAAACAATCTATACGCAAATCTATTCCAATATATTTATAAGTTTGACCCTGTGATTTATTTATTGTAATTGCAAAGGATACCTTTATGGGAAACTGCAGTCTTTTAAATTGAAACGGCAAATCCGTTGGTATCATCGGAATTCGTGGTATATATGCAATTTCTCCTGTTGCTGCTCCATTTAAAATAATCGCCTCAATAATATTTGTATGCATTACTTTAATTTGTAACCTAGTTCCATTGCATAGATTTGGTGGATTCAAATTACGTAATAACATAATTGGTGTTCCGACTTTTAATTTTAGGTTATGCGGTGGAAAACCTGCCGGATTTAGTGCATTTAAAAATTCATTTGGATAGTGTACTGCATCCTCATTATTAATAACAGTATCTATAGATTTATATTCTTTTATTTCTCCACTCAGTTTTTCCAAAATAATGTTGTTTATTTCCTCCACAGATGCGTTTCTGGGCGATACGATTGCTCTTTCGCATAACCATTGATAATTTTTTTCTAATAGATTTTCAACTTCAGGATAAACTTCGCAAATTAATTCAGTTATATTATTAACAATTTTTCCTATTTTCTGATCAATAATTATGTTCCCCTTTTCGTTTTCTATTTTTCCCTCTCCTATATTTAATAGTTGCCTCGGAAATTCTACATCTCCTCCTCCAAGGTATGCTCTCATGTTTGTTCGCAAATTTAATTTTTCCATATTGTTCCATATCCAAGATGATTTTATACACGCTTTTACGATATCTGCCCGAGTTCCTTTTACAATTACTGGTAAGGTCTGTCTGAAATCCCCCGCAAAAACCACTGTTATTCCTCCCATTAATTTTTTACTTGATTTAAGATCTCTTAAAGTTCGTTCAATTGCTTCAATATGTGCTCTGTGACTCATCGTGCACTCATCCCACACTATTAATGTTGTTTCTTGTATTATTTTCCCAAGTGATCCATTTTTACGAATGCTACAAACTGTTTCTTGTTCCATAGATACATTTAATGGTAATTTAAAAATCGAATGTGCTGTTCTACCCCCACTTAATAAAGTTGCTGCTATACCTGACGATGCCACTGCTAATGCTATCCCACATGTTGATCTCACCTTAGCCAATAATAAATTAATTAAAAATGTTTTTCCTGTTCCTCCAGGAGCATCCACAAAAAATAATTTTCCTTGTTTATTGATAACACTATTAATAATTATATTGAATGCCTGTCTCTGATCAGGCACTAATTTATGAAGATTTTCACGTACATATTCTTGCATCTCGTTATTATCAAACGGACATCTTAAAATTGCATCATAGGGATCGCTTGCATTCTGTTCACAACGTTTCGGTATAGGCATACCAAAATCAACCAAATATTTTTCACTCAATGCTACTACCTTATCCTCCAATTCACACAATCCTTGGTTGATGATTTCCTCAGATAATATTATTGTGCTATCATTACATCGTCGTTGCTCTCTTAATAGAATATCTTCACAAAAACTTTGTTTGAATGTTTCCCATAATATATTTGGTTGAGCCGGTTGACAGAATACTAAAATGATTGCAAATAATTCTCTCAACCTTAACGACGACTTCAAAATCGCGGCCTCAGCAAGTGTGTCTTTCCATTGGTTATCATTTTCCAATAAACCTAGTTCTTGGCAAGTTGCCTTGAAAGTAGATTTAATCACACCATTTACGGTTCTTAAATTCTCATATGAAGTCGGCCCTCGGACATAATGCAGTAACATTCTTAAATAAAAACACTCTGTTTGCTTTGGATGAATGGTATAAATCCTTCCTAGTGCTGCATCTTTTTTTATTCCGGAATATCCTTCTACATCTTTCCCACGTTTTCTTCTTGTAAATGAATTTTTATTCCAAATGTAATAACTCGGTACTTCGTGATATAAAAGTGTTTTTGCAAAATCATCATTTCTGCACAATTCAAAAAAAGCAGTAAGTGTAGTTTTCCGTGGATTTTCAATGACTTGTTGTAAATTATTTTCTGTAAAATAAACGCGTTGTCCATTTTCTAAATGAACCGCTAAATGTATAACCGCAGGATATCGTTCATGAATTTGAAAATCAAAAAATCGCCATACCGCCTCTGAAGTACTTATGTAACGACCATTAACGTATTTTGTAATTTCATCTCTTTTATTCTGAACCGTAAACGTAGCCTGATCTGATCCTTTATTAATGTATTTACATATGTATTTTATTGCCTGAACCGAGTGGCAATACTCAACATTTATATGTGCAACCAAACATCGCAATAGCATTGGACAATATGGGACAACCCATCTATTGTCTACCTCTATTATGTTTCCTCGTAAATTAAGAATTGCAATTTGTCCTCCATCCTCTGGACTTCTTCTTCGGTATGTTGGATACCCATCATTTCCGGTTTGTGTTTCTGCAAGAAATTTTCTAGGATACTTTTTCGAACATCTATTGTTGATCATGCATGGTGAGGCTCTATTGTACTCACCACATGGTCCATGTATCATATTTTTACACACAATTTCATATAACAAAGGATCGCGTATCTTGTCAGGCAATTCAGCACTAATAAAATCATCAATCTCATCTGGCTGAATTTTCGTTTGTAACCATAATAATATATGACAATGTGGCAATCCTCGTTTTTGCCACTCCACACTATACATGTAACATCTCACCCGACCAAATATTTCACTTTTGATACATAAATTTATTAGTTTTTTCATCTTCAAATTAAAAACTCTTGAAACTATGTCATGTCTATCATATGATTTTTGTCCTTTAAATAATTCATTCTTTATTTCTGGCCATTCTGGATTACAAGTAAAAGTTATAAATAAATCCGGGCGTCCATAATTACGCACATATGTCATCGCATCTTGCGTTTTTTCATGCATGTAACGCGGAGACCCCGTAAATGTTGATGGAAGAATAATAAACTGACCAATGTTTTCAGGATTTATATTACCATCCTCATTTAGTGCATCTCTTAAATGTATATAATCATCAACTCTCATTTTCTTTTGATTTCGACGTATAAAATCTAATCTTTCTGTGATCATTTTTGCCATCATATCTACACTATACTGATTTAACAAATTTTTATAATAATGCAGATGATTCATACTACTTTCTCTAATCATAAGTCTGTATGCATAAAATTGCATACATGTTACTGTTTTATTTCTCTCACTATTTGTGTTATTTTGTTGTGGGATAGTTAAGTAATAGCCATCTTCTCCTCTTACAAACATCAAGGGATACTGAAGAGAATCATATGCCCGATGAAATTCAGACAGGCGTTGCAATCCTCCATCTCGACATTTTAAGACGATGTCTCTAGGACCTTTATCTTCATCTGCCAGCAATATAGCCACCTCATTAGTATTTGGAGCATTGTATCTTCCCCTGTGTTCATTCACAGGGACTCGATCCGCATGAATTACTATCTTAAATTCGTCTTTCACACTTTCTGAATTACATTCAAGGTTATACTTAAAACTTTTAATATAACTATTATGTTCTTGCATTATTTTTTGGAGCATTTCTATCAATTCTCTTTTTAGTTTTTCATTTTTATTTGTTCTTGTTGATCATTGTTCTGCATCTGATGTAAAATAAATCTGTAAAAACTGTGGCTCCTTTCCCTGACTTGGAAATAAACTCCCAATATAATGATAAATCTGTCCTTGAATTTTGAATGTAGGCATAAAATTGCCCTCTCTCATCTCTTTTGCTCCAAATGAAGTCATCTGAAATAATGAATTATATTCTCTAATTTTCTCTAAAAATTTTTTTGATAATGGATGTGACCCATTTATTAAACTTTTTAATGGCTCTGGTGGTTCCTCTATTTCTGGTAAAATAACTTTGCCCATTGCACAACATAAGCTAGGCGCTTCCTCTTTCCATTTCTTCGCATTACAATGCTCACAGATTTTATCCATTTTTCCAATTTGGACTTCTTTCATGTTCAAATAATCATTTTCTGGTTGATATTTTAATGCAGACCTATAGCTGCATTCATTTGGTGTTTGAAATCTTTTTCGTGCTTTTCGTTGTCGTTGTTCCTCTAATCTTCTTTTACGTTCTGAACTTATTTCTCTACTCCTTCTCTCTACTTTATTTAATCGATCTTTTTCCAATCGACGTATACGTTCAATATTTGATTCATGTTCTTTATTCATTGACGTCCTCAAACATTGCCTTTCAAGACGCTTTGCTGTCTGAGATGTCGACTCTCGACTCCTATTTTCATTTGATTGCGTTTGCTGTATCAACATTCGCAATTCTCGTTGTATACTACTTTCTTGAGCATATTTCTTAGATCTTACCATACCTATTTTAAACACGCGTTCGTCATGCTTCCCTGCATTTTCATGTTTTCTTCTAAGATCTTCTCTTTTAGCCTGAGGAGTTTTCCTTCCCAATTTTGACTTTATCTTAGGCATTTTAAAAAAAGTATTCCTATCTTTTACTTTTATACAAATTCTACTCTCAATTTTTAAACTCAATTATCCTATTAGTATCCATTATAAAATCTCAATTATAATCAAATTACAATTAACTAAAAAATCAAGAATTTATTCTTTTCTTTCCCCTAATCCTTTTTCAATTTTCAATTTCTTATCTCAAAACAATTATTATTCAAACCTAATCTTACCTATAATTCTTTTTCTCTCCTTTTCTCTAACTCACTTTTTAATTTTCTTAAGGCTCCTGTTCACTCACTGCAGCCATGACGTCAGAAGCGAGAAAATCATGAAAATATATCATGAAAATTCTTGCGATTGACACTAAAATATATACTTCTTATACTTTTGGTAAAAATTCGGTTCATTGGTTTCCGAGATCATCGAACGCAAACAATCAAAATTAAAAAAACCGATTTCCAGAAAATCGGTAACGAAAAAATATACACCCTATAACACTCCCCGGGAAATTCTACCCCTATTTCATATACTTTTGGTAAAAATTCGGTTGATTGGTTTCCGAGATCATCGAACACAAACAATCAAACCGACAAACTCTGTCTCTTTATAATAGTAGTATAGATATATATATATATATATAATGCATATTTAAAAGTTATAAATATAAAAATTGTAAATATGACTAAATAAATATTTACAAATGTGACGTAGCGCATCGTCGATTTGCCAACTCGAGACTTAGTAGTCGGCGAGGCACGAGACACGATACCCGAAATGCGTGCAGGCATCGTGGATGTGGATGGTCGTGGCAACGTCGCATAGCCGGCGCGTGCCGCCGCGGCCGCATTATCATGCATTACCAACGCTTTGGACATAGCACGGAACAGAACCAAAAGATCGTGCACATAGCACGGAACAGAACCTATAGAGCGTGCACATAACGCGTTACCCATCAGAAATTTTCGTGGACATGGCTACGTAGTTCAATGTGCACGTTTTGTGCACATAGAGGCGCTCGTGGACGGGGACCACCTAAAACGCGGCCGTGACCACTCTCATTCTTCTCTCTGGCTTGGCGATCATCACACGAGGTATTTCCGCCATTTTCGTGCTCTCGTATAACGTCTTAACTTGTACCTTACTTTATGCGACTTTATTTTTCTTGTATTGTCTTTATGATCTTAATCAATCTTAAGCCTGGGCCCATAACCTATTGGCTGATGCTGTAGGGCAGTGAATAACTCCGCACAAAAGATTATGATTAAGATACTGATACTTTATTTGTAAGAAACTTCGAGAACACATGTAATGTCGTGAATCGATAGCTTGATTCAGGGGAGATGATTGTGTGAGTATATGATAGATGCGCACGCAGTAAGTCCCCGTGCACGTCTCGCATCAGTAACGTCGTTCGTTCATAGGTGGCGTCATTGTAGCTTTTGGCTCCTAATTTGAACATTAAATATTTTCATAATTATAGTTTACATATAAATTTTAGTTTATACAATAAAATTTTGAGTTATTTAATTACAGCTCAAGTTCTTAAATTCTTGCAGTTTTATTTTTCATATTAGAAAAGCTATTATATTACTTGTATTTTTATAAATTATAAAATATTTGTTATATAGCACTTTGATATCCGTATATACGATTTAAAATGATCGTATTGCTGATTCAGCTAATATACGTAGTTTTTCAAATATGGACGTGTCTATTGTATCGCTCATATAATTTATATTATCATATTGGAAATAAAAATTAAATACGGTTATGTTTCATTCTGAGTCTAAAGATAAGACGTATTGTAATATCATATAACTTAAATACTATTGATGTTTGGATCAATCATTATGTGATGTATGCGTACATGCGACGACAGCGTGGGCCGCTGACGTCACGACAGGCCTAAGCGCGCGCTTCGCGACTCGAGCCGCTCCGAGCACGGCGCGCCCGTGCGGCGCTCACTCTCTCTCGGTACGCCCGGCGATATGAGCGTACATTGTAGTGTTCAATAAACCCACATCTTCAGTTACCCGCGTGCATACTCATTTCATCATCTATCCTACGTGGCCCGGCTACCCCGGGAGCCATAGCACATTACTTAGCAATTTATCGTGAATCGATACAAGTTAGCCAAGTTCGATAATTGCAGCAATCTCATTTTTTCTGCAAATATACGTTGTTTTCTTGTTCGAACAGATCGTTATGCTTGCTAACTGATTGCGTGTTACAATAAAACACTCAAATATTAATTCTTCATTGCTCTAGTGTAGGTGAGCGCTATATAACATCACATCTTATCGTGCGTTCGCGTAAAAGAGTCACGACGGTCTCGCGTTGTGCGTGTACTTGGCGCGAGACACTGCCGTGTCTCTTGATTTCTATAATTACATATAAGATATGGCGCAAAAGTTGACTCTGAAATGTTTTTATTTATGACTTTTTATTTATAACTTTTTAGATTATATTTGTATAAGGTTATTTTCCAAAATTTCTTTATAATACAATTTTTAGATTATATTTTGAAAGTGCATGCTAACATGTGATATATCTAAATGCAGCGCTCAAGAGCAAATACGTAGAGTATACTGTCGACGCAACTCGCGCTGCGATGTTGTCAAATCTAAGGTTTACTGTGACAAATCGATGTACCAGTCGATATTTCATCCTCTTGTTATAATACTATACTTGATGGGGAAGGGTCTATTTTCAACGTCTGTTAGGGGAGAATGGGGGAATTACAGCTAGTTATCAGGCAATGCCGGTCACCTGTATTTTACATAAACCAACAGTTATATCAAACTTTTTTTGTTTCTATCCGTTTACATACATGATTATCGAATAATTTATTATGCCGTGCCTATTAAACCAGCATAAATTAATAAAAATCTGGTGATTCTTATTTTACGCCCTTTTTCTTATAAGAATCGATGTACTTTTAATAAAAGTTTTGCGAAATTTTTAGTAGTTAAAATTACATCTAACCGTTATTTATGACTTTTTTGGTTCTTTAGCTTCCATTTCGCCCATATTAAAACGATGACATCGTATAAATATATTATTATTTAATATAACAAATTCACTCGGTTTTTGGGGTAACGGTAGTCGCTTGCACGGGGAAATTGCAGTCGTGGCGCATTTGTTCCTAACCATCGGGCCTGCAAACGTCGAGTGACAGCGTATAAACATCACGATATGTATATACCTATAGACCGGGAGCCCGCGACAAAATTTCTGTCAAATCTTATTCACTGCCATATTAATAGAATTAGTTGTTTTAATCGAGTAAGAAAGGTACATGATATTGGCGAGGTCGGTCAGCGGTCCATAGATGCAGAAAATTATAACAAACATGTAATTTTTTAACGTGTCCTTGTCAAATCTTATTCACTTTGAAACTTGTTTGCTGGTTAGTTTTTAATAGATAATTTATGAAAAAACGTTTCTTACACCTGGCAAGCGGGACAAAATTGTTCTTACAGGTTGTAAAAAATGTAATATTTCACGAGGGTGATGTCAAATATTATTCACTTTAAAATTTATATGAGAGGTAAGTTTGAACTATAAATAATACGAAAAAAAATTCTTACGGCTTGAACGCGGGCCAAACGAGTTCTTACACTACTTAGAAACTAAAAATTAAGAGTGTCCCACGACGCTTTTTTGCTGCAGTGCGCACATGGTAATTTTTCTTTAATGCAGTACGTTAGTATATAAATCGGGTTTGTTACTTACAAACATGCAAAATAGATGGACAATAAAATGTGGAATATTTTTTTATTGTATATATTATTCATTCTTTTTATTAAAGTAATACGTATAATGTATAAAATCAAATATTCTGAATCTCATCGTCACTGTCTGAATTCTCAGAGGAGGAGTTCAAATTAATATCTGAATCATTTAATTCTAAGTCGTCCATAGAATGACCAATTTCAATGACCAATTTCTTTTCACAAGAATATGTGTTTCTCTCACAACAGACACGAGAAGAATAAGGTTCATAAGTGACAAACCCGATTTGTATACTAACATTAGAGGAAAATTACCGTGTGCGCACTGCAGCAAAAGAGCGTCGTGAGCGATGTTTTTAGTTTCAGAACAGTGTAAGAACTCGTTTAGTCCGCGTTCAAGCCGTAAGAATTTTTTTTCATATTATTAATTCATATTATCAATTTGAACTCCTCCTCTGAGAATTCAGACAGTGACGATGAGATTCAGAATATTTGATTTTATACATTATACGTATTACTTTAATAAGAAGAATGAATAATATACAATGAAAAAATATTCCAAATTTTATTGTCCATCTATTTTGCATGTTCGTAAGTAACAAACCCGATTTATATACTAACGTACTACATTAAAGGAAAATTACCATGTGCGCACTGCAGCAAAAAAGCGTCGTGGGCACTCTTAATTTTTAGTTTCAAAGTAGTGTAAGAACTCGTTTGGCCCGCGTTCAAGCCGTAAGAATTTTTTTTTCGTATTATTTATAGTTCAAACTTACCTCTCATATAAATTTTAAAATAAATAATATTTGACATCACCCTCGTGAAATTTTTTACAACCTGTAAGAACAATTTTGTCCCGCTTGCCAGGTGTAAGAAACGTTTTTTTATAAATTATTTATTAAAAACTAACTAGCAAATAAGTTTCAAGGTGAATAAAATTTGACATACTCTGCTTTTTTTTCACTCCCCCGCAGGGGTTGGACCACCCTCCAGGTGTAAGAAATGACTTTTCAATATTAGAAGAATGTACTCTATCGAATATATAGGGTTTCCCGATGAATAAGATTTGACATAAATTTAGTGTTACGGGCTCCCGGTCTACTATATTTATACCACAAATTTGGTAGAATTTATCTAAACTTGGTGAGAAATGAATAATATACATGATTTACATAGAAAATATGTTCAATTTGATGGACATTTCAGTCTTGAAATAATGCCGGAATTTTAGATTAAATTTTCAATTTTTCTGTTAATCATTAATTGTAATTATATTTTCAATTCAAGATGCCTTGTTGTAGATGAAGAAAAACTGAAAGAGGAAAATGGTCCTCAGACGAGCTAAAAAACTTAAAAGAACTTATAAAAGAACTTATTTCTATCTATTTTATGTCTGAAAGTCTTATTTTTTTTACCGATACAAAATTTTTTGTCCTATCAAAATCTATTCCGCCGAACCCTGGCTGCTAGCGACCGGCTGGCATTACCCCAAACGTGACCGTAATTACCCCCGAAAGCTGACCGCGGTTATCCAAGAGGCGACCGTAATTACCCAACACGTCGGACAATTGCGGTCAATTCAGAGATTTTTATAATCAATGCAGGCTTAATTATTTATTACCTTTCTTGACTTTTATGCTTCTACTTTCGAAGAATGATTGATGAAGTATCCGTCAATTATTCCATTTTGGTTCTAAAGACATTTCTTTTTCAGAAAATAAGAAATAATTCTTACTGACTGCAATTCCCCCATTCTCCCCTAAACTCTAATCGACCGTTAACTTTTCAGAATAGCTAATTTTTAATAGGGGTATTTAAATAAGTTGAAGTTTAACGGTTTAACAGGTTATGTCGGGTTAAAGTCGAGTAAAAAGTTAATTAATTAATTTTTGGCGCGCTACTCTTTAAGGTTATGCAAAATACATAAGTGACTCATTAACCTATCACATTAATCTATGGGTTAAAAGTGTAAAAATTAACTTTTTACCCAACTTTAACCCGACATAACCTGTCAAACCGTTAAACTCTAACTTATTTGAATACCCCTATTGATTATTCTGAAAAGTTAATAGTCGGTTAAAGTTTAACAGACTTTGGAAATAGTAGCCCTTGATTTGAGAAACCTACGTGACATACTAATACAGTGACAAACATACCACGGCACTAACACGAGAGTACTGACGTTCGTTTGTTGAACGACAGCAATGGAGGGTTAACAACATTAACATTTAATAATTATTTGGATTTTAATAAATTATTTGGAGCAATTATGAAGATATTGGCATTAAATTATTCTCGATTTTGGTAATGATGGACGCTAGTTACTAACACCTGTATGTAAAATAAAATTTTAATTTAAATTTTTAAAAGCTATAAAAGTTAATAAAATTTTATCTTCTGAAACGTGTTATCGATTAACAATTTAATATTCTGCAGTATTTCAAAAGTATTATATAATTTTTATACAGAACACGTTTATTGTTTGTGTTAACAATTCTTTGATGAATTTACAGTTTAGTTTTTTCTTGATAAATAAAGTTTTCCTATTAAATCTTCTGTATAATATAGTTAACTCTTATCTATAATATATAGTATAATTGTTATGACTTTTCTGTATTCAACACGAAATATTTTGAGCATAAAACTTTTTTACAATAGTAACGACGTTAAGCCTGCAACTCTGTCCACCACGCACTTTCTCAACTGACTTGGTAGTCCGAGAGCCCACCGCAAAAATTTGGGTCCATCGCTTTTATGGATAAATTTACTTGCAAAAGGTAGTTTATAAGTCGTATTATCATAAACGATTGTCAGCCAAACTCGTACCCCCTGCGTTATGAGCAATAAAAATTTATTAACAATTGGATTTCTAAGCGATTTGGGTCCATCGCTTTTATGGACGAAACTTGTTTCATTCGAAAGGGCATCAAATTCCCTTTCAGAAAATACCCGGCTGATTTGCCCTGGCCCCTGCAAAATCCAGGCTGATCATGATTTTTGACTCAACGCGCGAGTCAGATCGAGCGTGGCATTTGAAATGCGCGCCGTAAACAAGGACAGAGCGTCACGCTTTTATTTATACTTTGGATACTATCTAATATTATACATTTTTAAAGATCATAATTGTTGTTATTGTTATTATTTAACGTTTATGATATTATAATATTGTGTAGGGATTATGAATATTTTTGATTTTTTTATCATTCATATTATTATATTTTATATGGTAATTATATCTATAGTTTTATCATTTATCATAGTTAAAAATATCATATTTCCAGATAAAAAATATGGAACTGTGTCAGAGAACGTAATGTAAATTGGAATTTTGTCGAATATTTCCAAGTTTTTTACATTTTGCTTCCTCATAGAGGAAGCTTCGTTTTCGTAAAAAAGAAAATTTTTTTTCTGTTTTTCTGAACGTGTTCAGAATGTTCTAAAACGTCGAAAAATTGCAATTTTAAAAAATGTCTGTATGTATGTATGTGTGTGTGTATGTGTGTTTGTGTGTGTGTTTGTGCCAATTTTACCGAAATTTCTATAACTCCCGAACTAACTAACCAAATCTTAACGAATTGTATATGAAATAGGGGTAGAATTTTCCGGTGAGTGCTATAGAGTGTATAGTTCTTCGTTACCGATGTTCTGGAAACCGTTTTTTTTTAATTCTTTTACCCGTAAGAATTAGAAAACTTAAAAAAATCGGTTTCCAGAACATCGGTAACGAAAAAATACACACTCTATAGTACTCTCCGGAAAATTCTACCCCTATTTCATATACAATTCGTTAAGATTTGGTTAATTAATTCTGGAGTTATAGAAATTTTAGTAAATTGACACATTTCTAT
>JASTWP010002987.1:0-32639 GCA_030770255.1 Temnothorax ravouxi
GCACTAACTCACGACGCGACGCGATTCATTCACTCGCGAAAATCGACTATATCGTCGCTTATGATCGCGCGACACTTTGCACGGCACTCCCGGTATTAATCTCGCGACGCGGTACGTACTCAGGTACACGGCAACGGAAACAATTACGGCGGAGAAGCGACGATGATACGTAATACGATCCGCTTGACGGCCCGTGACGCTCGACGTCCCGTAGCCTCCGCATTGCCCCGCAGGTAGACGCTAAAATGGCGGAGAGAATTTCGTAAATCACGCGGCCAACTTCACTCGTCACTCACCACTCGCCGCTTGTTGCTTGTCAACTCGTATCTTTCATCCCCGTGTTCCGAAAACGACGCGGACGGCAAAACTTTACTCCGAACCCGCGCGACACGACGACGACGTGAGGCGTGAGAGGCGAGTCAAGTTGGCGGTTAAGACCAATCATCCGAAGGAATGTGACCGAAAGTCTATTACCGAGTGCGATATACCTCGTTATCCGTATAAATTCCGCGAGACACATGTATATCACAGTTTTCCAGTAATCCGAAATGTGAAATGTGGACGCGGGCGGGCGGCGCGGGCGGCGGGCGCCGCGGCTATACGGCTTCTCGGAAGTCGGACGCACAAACAAGTAGTAGGGATAGAGTGGGGGTAGGTGACGCGGCTCGCCGAACGCTGCGCTCGGCGAGCGTCGTGCGTAGTCACCTATCCCCCACTCTACCCCTACTTGCGCGGCGAGACATCGAGAAGCCACGGCTTTCTCCGGACGTCACTGGAGACTGGAGTCTCGGACTCGGAATGCCGCGCCGATATACGCTGGTATTTCATTTATCATGCGACAAAATGTTTCAAGCATGTTGATCGGTTGTAAGTACGCTTGACGACACATGAAATATCATGCCTTAATACGCGAATCGCCGAGTCTGGCGCGGGCGGCTGAGAGATTACGGAATCGTGTGATCTATCGAATAATTAATTAGTTAATACACATATGTGTCTCGCGGAATTTATACGGATACCGAGGTATATCGCATTCGATAATACCGACTTACCGACTTACTTTTGATCACATATTCTTTCGGATAATCGATTTCGCTTCTCAACGTCAACTTGACTCGCATCTCGCGGCTCGTCGTGTGTCGCGCGGGCGGCGCGGGGCTTAAAGCCTGTTCTACAATGAAAAACGCAAAACTCTAGCCGCAACGTTGTCGCGACAGCCAATCAGAAGTGTCAATGGCAGAATGAAATTGCCGTCGCGTTTTCGGAGCGCGGATGAAAGAACGAGTAGTTACTCCAAATCGAGTAACGCCGGCGCCGTGTTTAATTAGAGATCGCACAATCTCTGTTAACGTCGTACGTGTACGTTTAATCGCGTAATTAATCGTGTTTTGATATGTAGTGATTGTGGCGGATAGACACACAGTGTTCATAAATCGATGATTTAATTGCAGTTATCCGAAACCGTTTCACGAGCAGCAAATGTGGCGTCCTCGCGACGCGCGACGGTTCAGACGGTTGCTCCGGGCGAGTGGCGAGTGAAGTTGGCCGCGCGATTTACCAAATTCTCTCCGCCATGTTAACGTCGACTACCTGCGGAACGTCGAGCGTCACGGGTGTCAAGCGGATCGTATTATCGTACAGGTAGGATATCGTTCGTAGCTTCTCCGCCGTAATTCTTCCGGATTTATACCGGGAGTACCGTGCAAAGTGTCGAAAGTGTCGCGCGATCATTTAGCGACGATATCGTCGATTTTCGTGAGTGAATATCACGCGTCGCCGCGTCGCGTTGTGAGTGAATGCGCCGATAGAGGAGAATCGAGGAGAGGAGGAGGAGGCCTGGGAGGCATCGGGCGACAGCGGAGCAACCGTGGGGTAAGTAATTATTATTCGTTCATTAGTTTACTAGTCCCGCCAGTCCGGATTCCGTCACTTTCTCAAGCGCGACTTGATTCGCCCATTAGGCGCGCGATACATAGTACGATATATAATATATATTTATTGTTTATGGTGACCATATTAAATTTATTATAATTAATTTTATAATTTTATTATTCTTTATTTGTTGCACTTCTGCAATGTTTTCGAGTATAATATTCTCTAAATCACTAGAAATTTTTATTACGTTTTTCCTGCACTTCTTCAAATAATTCACCGATTGGTAATAAATGTGAGTCTATAATTTTGCTTCCATGTAAAAGAATTTTGTGCACTAAAGCAAATTCATGATCTGCGACATCAAAAACATACATATACGCAATTTAGTACAAATCGGTTTAATGCTTTCTGTTTTCCAGTCGCTATATTACGTCCACCATTTTGAAAGAAAACCCAATTCAAAAATCGGCTTCGACAACATTGTTCGGAATTGAATAAGCTTCAATTTAAAAAAAAATGCATTAAAATCGAGTAAGATTTGAAGGCTCTAGACAATTACGAAACACGATTTCTCATTTTGCCCCCTCGACACCGTTATCGGCATCGTGACCGCCGTCGTCGTCGTCGTCGTCATCGGCACTGCTATCGGCGCCGCTATCTTTTTGATATTGTCTGAATATATAAAATATATCATTAATAAGTAACAATATAATTTTATGCATATTATGTATAAATAATAAATAAAAGAATACATAATTTGCAAATAAGCTACATATATCTGTACTTACTATTTTCTCGCTACTCTGCCACGTGCCTCGTATGTACCTCGTGCCGCGATGCCACTGAACGACTGACTGAACACGGAACGTGACCGAAAAATCATGTGTGTGAAGTTAGCACCGCCATTTTGTAAAAAAATAAAAATAAAAATTGTGCTGTATTGTGCTAGGTTTGTGCTACATTGTGCCGCAAAAATTAATTACATATCTCAAACAACAAAGCGTTAGATCACAAAAATCATTTTTTTTGCTAGCACCGCCATTTTGTTTTATAAATAAAATAAAGATTGTGCTGAATACAGCATTAGCTACTGTACGTTGTGCCGCAAAAATTATAATTGTATTCCTTTCCGTTTCAAAAAAAAAATTAAAATATCAATTTTTTAAATGCAAGACTCCATAGCCTTATAACTTTTGAATTATGACAGATAATCCAATTTTTCCACTTGTGCTGACTTGTGCTAATCGAGACGAATAAAAAACATGCAAGAAAAGTCTCTTTAGTCTTCTTTATCTTTTTTTTCCTAAATGTATACACATGTGATTAATCAAATTTTGTATAATACTGTTATGAATGTAAGAAATTAGTGCTTGAAATAAAAAGAATTTTAGCATTTAATTTGCCATACATTTTATTAATCATTTATTATTAATTATATTATTAATTATTAACAATGTTATCTGTTCCAATATATAATTTTGGGGATACCTATTGTCTTTTTGAAAAACTATGTCATTATTAGCAAATTCAGGCCTTATGTAATTTTTTTTACGTTACCCAATCTGTCCTATTCTGTAAGTATAATATTTTATTTGATTTATTAAAGATACTTAAATGTGTTTAATATTTTGTTCTCCACACACATTAATGATATTTAAGTAATAATAATAATTTGTTAACTTCAGCTACATAGCCAAGAAGTGGACTTGGTTTACAAATAACCTTAAAATATTTAAGTAATAATAAATTTAATAATAATAAATAATGTTACATGAGTGTCAAATGCAAAGAGTAGTCTTCCATGTTGCAAAATTGCAAATTCCGTTATTTATTTGTTGCACAATTTTTTAAAATTGTACTTTTATTTCAAATGTATTGGAATTACTTTTATATAAATTTATTAAAGCCTCTTTTATAATTGATATAAAATATATATAAATATAATAAAATCATAAGAACATGCAAATATAATAATGTGTAAATTATTTGCATACATTCTTATTTCTATCCTAATTGTAAGATGTATATGCCATGTCATCAATAAAGTACAAGTATTTCAGAGACATCATACTTTACAGTTACTTTATCTTATAAATTATAGGAGAATTTCGAGGGAAATTTGCGTGTAAATTAGCGATTTTTTTATATAACAAAAATTAGTTTCTGAATAGTTTTGCTGTAAACATCATGTGGCTATATGAGATAGATTGTTACGAATCTACACAAGGAGAATTTTAAAGTTGAATGCAATAGCACTCTGTAATAATATATAAGTATCGGTGCATTTACTAAGAATAATACGAAGTGTGTGTGGTTTAGTAATAAATAGCTAGATTCTTATCTTGGAAGACTGAAAATAGAGTCTGTGATATTTTTTCTTCTTTTATTTATTTCTATAGATATACACTATTCTACATATTTTGTTATCATGTAAATGATATCGATATGTTATGATTTGACATATAAATAGTTATATACATAAAACATATTTGCGCTTCGTATAGATGTATATTCGTGACAAGATCGCTGTTAATTCATGATGTATATACGTGTCTAATAGTGAAGTAAAATAATAATTATTAAGTAGAATGTAATTTTTATTTGTATTTATAGCACTTTTTTTTATATTAGCGTAAAAAACTCTATAGGCGATCATGATATAGTTGCGTGGTGGTGTAGATCGTAACGACTCATTTTTAATGAGTCATTTTACGCACACTACTAGACGCGTGATTCATGGACATCCATGCAAAGCGTGGTAAGTATTTTATATGTAGCTATATATTAAACTATAATATATTTTTATTAATAAGCTATATTTCATTAATAAGTTATTATATATTTTTAATTGATTTTATATTTAATAAAATATGTAGAATTATATATCTATTAAATCAAGTAAAAAGAAAAAAGTACAGTCTTAGAATAGTCTTTTAAAATAAAATATAACTATATAGCACAGGAAAGAAAGCGGGGAGCAAATTGTATGTTTACGCTCTTCTACTGCTTCTACTGAAAATTTTTTTCTACACGTTGATATAATTAACTTTCGTATTATGTATGTATTACACTTGTCTTATATTTTATAAATAATTAAAAAATAAACAATAATACATGTGTAATATATATGTGAAATATTTTTTACAATTCCTATTCCTATTCCTATTCTTATTCCTAATCGTGTCTAATCGCCTCATAATTCAAAAGTTATAAGGCTATGGACTCTTGCATTTAAAAAATTGATATTTTAATTTTTTTTTTGAAACGGAAAGGAATACAATTATAATTTTTGCGGCACAACGTACAGTAGCTAATGCTGTATTCAGCACAATCTTTATTTTATTTATAAAACAAAATGGCGGTGCTAGCAAAAAATGATTTTTGTGATCTAACGCTTTGTTGTTTGAGATATGTAATTAATTTTTGCGGCACAATGTAGCACAAACCTAGCACAATACAGCACAATTTTTATTTTTATTTTTTTACAAAATGGCGGTGCTAACTTCACATACATGATTTTTCGGTCACGTTCCGTGTTCAGTCAGTCGTTCAGTGGCATCGCGGCACGAGGTACGAGGCACGTGGCAGAGTAGCGAGAAATAGTAAGTACAGATATATGTAGCTTATTTGCAAATTATGTATTCTTTTATTTATTATTTATACATAATATGCATAAAATTATATTGTTACTTATTAATTATATATTTTATATATTCAGACAATATCAAAAAGATAGCGGCGCCGATAGCAGTGCCGATGACGACGACGACGACGACGGCGGTCACGATGCCGATAACGGTGTCGAGGATGATGACGACGGCGCCGGCGCCGACGGCGGTGTCAACGATGACGACGACGGCGGTCACGATGCCGAGAACGGTGTTGACGACGACGGCGGTCGGGGTGCCGATAACGGTGTCGACAACGATGACGACGGCGCCGACGGCGGTCACGGCGCCAACGGCGGCGATCACGGTGCCGACGGCGGGGTCGACGACGGAAGGAAATATTATAACAATAAATGTAAGTGTCCTTTGTTTATACGTTTCAATATATAATAGTGTTGTATATCCTGCAAATACTAGAATGTTTAATGTACTCTCGTCTCTGCTCTCGTATATTAAAATCCGAGTGTGTTCAAAATCAGAATTTTCTCAGAATTTTGGGAAATACCCAGGTAATTCGCGAATATCTGATGATTATCCGGATAACCGATTTTTTTATAATATACTAATGAAGTTAGATATCCGAGTATCGGGAAATAAAAATAACTCGATTTAACAGCATAAATACATAGATTATTATTATTTTTTTTTTTATAATTAATTAGTTATTATTACTTCTTTATTTAAAAATGTATTGACATGTTTTTTAAATTTTCTGTTTCAGACACGAGATTTACAAAATACTATATATGCGGCCCTTGCGGCTACACGTGGAAGAGGAAGAGGAAGAGGAACACCCAGGGAAAGAGGAAGAGGAAGAGGAACATCCTGGGGAAGAGGTAGAGGTAGGGGTAGGGGTGGGGGCAGGGGCAGGGGCATTAATGTCAATTTTTTTAATAATTAAAAAATAAACAATAATACATGTGTAATATATATGTGAAATATTTTTTACAATTCCTATTCCTATTCCTATTCTTATTCCTAATCGTGTTTATTCGCCTCGCGTCTACCGCCGCGATTGCCGCACGACAGGACCAACAGACAGATTGTTCGTCTATATTAGGCCGATTTTACAGTCTCCGCGAAACTCATTCTTTATCTCTGTTACCATATAAGGTCGTAGCAGAGACCGTTTGTCATTTACACCTTCTTATAATGACAGGATATAACGTATGGAAAAGAAGAGCACATTTTTATTATTTTAAACTAAGAATATATTTTCAAAATAATGCTAAAACAACATGTAGAATTATTTACACCGTCTGTCATTTATGATGATCCATTAATAGCTAATATAAATTTAATAAGAGTAAAAAGAACATTATAAACTATTTTTTTTCTCGATATAGTTCATATGTAATTATTGTTATGCATTAAAATAAGATTTTTAATGTAAGACTTTTTTTAGATAGAAGAGCATATTGGCCAGAACGGGGATTTCTATACATTACATTTACGAATTTTAGTTTTTATGTTTATAAATATTTTTTTAATTTATTATATTTGCAATTTTTATATTTATAAATTTTAAATATATATATATATTTATTTATAAATATAAAAATTAAAATTTGTAAATATAAACGTAAATGTAACGTATAGCGCATCGTCGATTTGCCAACTCGAGACTCGGCACTCGGCGAGACGCGAGGAGCGATACTCAAAATGCATGTAATGGCATAGCCGCATAGCCGGGTAGCCGGCGCGTGCTAAGCAGCAACGTCACAGTTCAAGAGAGACAGCAGATCGTATTATGTCTGTCCTTCTCTCCTCGCTCAAAGCTTGCCGAGCGCCGGGCCGACCGAGGGCCGAGCGCGGCCGCCGCGGCCAGCACATCCCCTCCAGCTCCAGCTGGGTAGTTCGGAAGTTCGGACATGAACCATTAGCACGGACACGAACCACCAATGACCGACAACACCGACAATACCACGAAGTCATCGTATAGACATAGCACGGAAGAGCACCACAAAATCGTGGACATTACCTACATATTCGTAGACATTGGCCACGTAGTTCAATGTCCACGTTTTGTGGACATAGAGGCGCTTCAAAATAAAGTTACACCGAAATCGCGCCCGTGGCCGCTCTCAGGCTTCTCTCTGGTCGCGACCTATCGTGTTTAGGTTGAATATATAAGGTATAGGTCGCGGCCTAAACGCACGGTGTAAACGGTGTAAACTAGGCCAGTGTTTCATATACAATATGACATGATTATATGTGAGTTCTTATAATTTATATATAAATCCTCTTCTAAAAAGGGCATGTCGTAGGTATTGTTGTCACTTTTCCGCGATGCCGATTGGTTCTCTTGCTGCGCTTACTTCATTTGCATCTGTCATTGTATATTTTGACAGTTGTGTGTATCAAGGGTTAATAGTGTAATAGTAATAGCATAATGTTAAAGCTAAATAGCGCGCGCGAAGCGCGCGTCTGTAGTGTCTAGTTATATATAAAAAGCATTTATCTACATAGATTATATGTAACATTATAATTATATATAACATATATCCATATATAAACACAACACATGTGCAATTATATATATTAATTTTATAATAAATTATAATAATACATGTTGGTTAGTTCCATGGTCTACAATTATATAATTAATTAAAAATTAATTATGAACTAACAAACGGAAATGAACGGAACAATATTTTGTTTAAAAACAAAATACAATCGATTTCACACCTAATTTAAAAAAAGGTGTCAATCGTCGGCTAACATTATACGAATTCCAAAAGCCTTGTAGCTTCAAGTCGATCCTATTTTTAGGTTAGGTGGCTGTAGAGTCTCTTTATATAGGGACTCTATTAGGTGGCTGTTCCATATTACTTGCGTATTAGAAAAAGCGTCATGTGAAGGCCTTATCACACATAAAATCCCGTAACGACTTAAAACAAACGTAAGAAAATCGACCAATCACAATCGAGTATGTATTGTGCTGTCCGTTATCCCAGTAGGGAAAAATACTCGATTGGGATTGATCGATTTTCTCACGCTTACGTTTTACGTTTTTATGGGATTTTATGTGTGAAGGTCTTAAGATATCCTTAATCCTGGGTCTACAATGCGAGTCGTAAAGTCGTGAGTCGCAAGAATTGACCAATCACAGTCGATTATTCTCCTCAATATCGATTGTGATTGGTCAATTCTTACGACTCACGACTTTACGACTCGCATTGTAGACCTAGCATTTAGACGACTTTTCGTTCAATTAAACAGTCGACTTTTCATGTAGTCGGAAAGACATCTTTCCGTCGTCATCTATTAGTTTTATGTGCTGTCTGTGACTATAGTCGTTCTTGTGCCTTTTTTTGTTAAACAGAATAATCATATAAATTATTAAGAAATAATTACCCAAATATTTAATTTGCGAAGTGAGCATGAGTCGCATGTTTTTATATTTTTCTTCTATGTTTATGGCTGTCGCAGTATGAGTGAATTTATCATCAATCCTAGATTTTTCAAGAGTAATCAATTGATGTTTATATTTTTTTATTTTGATAACATAGGAAGTTATTTGTGATTTTAAATTGGATATTTCTTGCGTTTTTTCTTCTTGCAAAGCTTTGATGAAACAATTCATATCTTCTATGTTACCTTCCAATTCTTCATTCCGTTCTTTCAATCTATTTAAAAATTTTTTAATTACATTTTGAAATAAAAGTATTTTTGCTTTACATTCTAGAATTTTCGATATATAAACTGAAAAAAATGTTCAAAAACATGTATAAATAGATATATATTTATATATAAAACATGTGTCCATATATATGTTTTTTTTCTCTTGTATAATCTCTGATGTTTGTATACATCATATATATATACAAGAAAAGTAAGAACAATTTAAAAACAATTAAAAGATTAATTTTTGCATTGTTTTTTTTTAAATAAAAAATAAAGTTTGAGGAAACGACAAGAAATTGCCCCTATACAATATATCATATACAAGATATCTGGTAATGAGGTGGTAGTGAAGTGAACAGCAGATTTGGTTTTAAAACCTCATTATCAATAAAAATTATTTTTGAATAATAATATATTTTTCTTTATTAAATCTATATATATAACTAGTTGGTTACCCGGGCTTCGCCCAGGCGTTGTTTTTCTTCAAACGACTTCATTTGTGTTTCAATATCCTCATTGTGGACAAACATATAAGGAGTGTGTCGGGTGGTTGATTTAAAGACGATTTAAAATCGGACCGCATAAATGTTTTCCTTGATTGAACATGTCGTAACCGGTCTTTTTCTACTCGAGTTTTACACTATTGAGTCATTTCCACTTTTCCGATATTTTACTTATACCGATCAGCGACTTCATCCCTTGGTTTTCCCGGGCTCGATATTTCACTTACCGATAATCGATTTTCCAAAGCATTTTTTAAGTAAAATATCGAGGCTCTATGTACATCGCGAATAAGCAATCTCGAAATTCCTAAAAAGATTCTTTAAGATTCGATCAATTATTTTTCGAAAAATTAAAAAAATTTTGGATACCGTTTTCAAAAAAGATTGGTAACGAAAAACTATACAGTTTATAGCATTTTCCGAGAAATTCTATCTCTGTTTTATATACAATTATTTAAGATTCGGTCAATTATTTCCCGAAAAATTGGAAAAATTTCTGATACCGCTTTTCCAAAAGATCGGTAACGAAAAATTATACACTTTATGGCACTCCCCAGGAAATTCTACCTCTGTATTTTATATACAATTCTTTAAAATCCGGTCAATTTATTTCCCGAAAAATTGGAAAAATTTCGGATACCGGTTCCCAAAAAGATCGGTAATGAAAATCTACACTCTATAACACTCCCCAGAAAATTCTACCCTTATTTTATATATTTTTAGTAAAAAATCGATCGAATAGTTTAAGAGTGTATAAAGAACAGACATACATTATATACATAATACAGACATTCTATTTTATATATATAGATGCTTTGATGCGTAATTTATCTTTGTTTTTTACTATATAATCTCATTTAAAGATTTACATGTAAAAAATAAAGATATTCTTTAATGAGAATGTCTTTTCTTCTGTGATAGCTATACTGGAATATATACTCGCACAGCAATATGCTTAGAAGCCGAGCACGAAGAAAAAAGAGATAGGTTGCTCAACGTCCGTTTCTTTCTCTAGACACTGAGCAACACTCTATGAGCAACCTATCCTTTTTACTTCCTCATAGGGAACCTTTGTTTTCATAAACCTCGTATATGGACCTTTGATCGGATATAAAGCTTTAAGGTGGAATAGCACATAAAATTACAGGAGCCATAGGCAGATGGCAGAAGCCATAGCGCATGCGCTGTGGTATTATTTATTTATCTGCCTATGGCAGAATGGCAGATATAGCGCATGCGCTATGGTTTCTGTATTCTGCCCATGGCTTCTGAATTTCCAATCTACATAAAAATACATAATGCATAGCCACGGGCATAAGGTTCTGTGCATAAGGCCATAAGGCACATACGTTCTCATTGTAGCCGGTCCTAAAGAAAAGTAATTAAGAACAAAGAACGGATTTATATTGATTAACACGTAAGTATTCTCATTATTTAATTATCAACGTAATGAAAATACGAACTGACAATGACCGTATATAATTATATTAATGTGAATTGTTTCAGTTTCGTAAACATAGTGTTTTGAGGTTAATTTGATTTTGTGTGCCGAATATGACAAGTACTACGTTTACGCGGCGAGGCTATGCGTTTACGCGATGTAGTAACTTACATAATTTTCTACCGTTTACGCGTGCGTAGTATTCTGCGATACTTTTTGAGAGCCGTTTACGCGTGCGTAGTATTCTGCGATACTTTTTGAGAGCCGTTTACGCATTCGCGAAGTATATAGGTTCCTCTCCGGTCCGTAGGGTCCGTAATACGATTTAGAGGTTATCAGTTCAAATTCTACATTATAATTAATGTAAATATGCTTTTTAGCCGCAATAAATGTCAAGTTATAAAAATATTTAATGTGGTATCCAGCACTCTAACTTCAATGTATAGTACATAACATGCGTAATATAATGACAGTTACGGTTGTGGGGTACATTGCTACTTATTATTTTTATAAATCATATCATTATTGTTCATATAATGTAACTAACCTGCAATTGTTATCTGCTTTTTATCGACACTCGTATTAATGATACTTCCAGGTGACACTGATAAAAAGTAGCTTTGAAATATCGCGCGGGGTTTGTTGTACTGCACTCTCTTGCACTCTTGCACTGTCTTGCACTCAATCAAATTTGCCGTTTACGCGAGGTATTAGCAAGGAAAGTATTATCTAATTTGAGTAAGTTACTGCTATTATCGTACTTTAAGTCACGGCTAGACACCCCTGTTTACGCGGAGTGAATTATCGTAAGTTATGATAATTTAGGTGAATTATCGTAAGTTACTACATCGCGTAAACGCATAGCCTCGCCGCGTAAACGTAGTAAAGGACGATGACGATGATGACGAGGGAGGTAATCTTACTATAGTGGATAGTTCGAAAGACGAAATCGAGCCTATCGAGAAGACGCAAAACCTCGTTATCAAGTAGGAGTCCCAGCCTGCGACATCTGTGTCCAACGTACCCCAGCCGGCCGCTATTGTGGACAAATTAGGTGACCTGAGCAAAATTGATATCAGTGCCGAAGTATGCAAATTGCTTTCTACTCTGAAGGCTCAGAGCTCCGCGACTAACAAGACGCAAGCAAACTCGGTAAATATGCAGAATTTGGGCTTCCTCACCGATTTCATTCAACTTAGGCTTAAACGACGCGTTTTTGTACGAAATGAAAAAATCTGGCAGAAAAAAGCGTCGCTCTGCCCCGCGACGCGAGATATTAATCGTTAAAGTTGACAGGAATCAGGTTATGATTCCTGTCATACCGACGAGCTGTAGCGACTACGAACATGCCCAGATCACCAGAAATTGTAATTTCTTATGTAATTCTTTTACAAGATTTTGTTTAATAAGACAATAATGCTTTATTCAGATTTTTTAATTCAGAACAAAGATTCCTATTTACGTTGCGATATTACAATCAACTTGTTGTGATTCGAGGTATTCCATTGTCGTTCACCTATATTAGATTAATTTTTTAAAAATTACCTCAACGTTTAAACAATCAAAATTTTGATTTTACTATAAAGTGATGTCATCACTTTGTACAGCCTAAATTGTATAGTCCTCAGAGGAGGTTGAAGAATGACAGTCACCTGAGAAATGAATCAATTGTAAGTTTCATTATTTTTTATCAATATGCAAATAATTTGTGAAGAGTGAAAGGTGATGCATGCAAAGAAAGATATAAAATTTTGAAAAGAAGAATATATATAAGAACTTTTTTTATTTCTAAAACAAACATAAATTTTGGATAACATATAAAAATAGAAAAAAAGCAAATGATACAAGGTTTCTTTATATATATATATATATATATATATATATATATATATATATATAAGTTTAAGTTATGCAACGCTCCTTATATGTGCAACTAGACCATTTCTCGATTCTTATAGTGTCTAACATTGCGACCAGTTTGACGACTAGTACATATCTTAGTTAAAGCACTCATTCTTATTTCTAAATTCTCTTTGATAATTAATTTTGATAATAAAAATACATGTCCAGAGAGTTCTTCAGTCGTATCATCAAATATATGAGTATTTAAATCAGGAAAAAGATTACTCCTAGAATCTAATAACAATTCTCTCAATATCTTTGAGCACAACATAGCACCAAATTGAGGCTCAGTTGGAACTTTACCTCTATTGCAATTTATTGCCCTTCTGAACAACTTCTCTGTCGCTAAAGCTAGTGTATATGTTACGGGCAAAGTCCACATGGTGTGCAGTGTCGGCATTGCTCGGGCAATGTCAGCATTGCACAACGCGACTGGGCAAAGTAGTTTATTAGCGGACATTGCCCGGTTTGATGTGGGCAAAGTTAACACTGCCCATCCAGCGATGGCAATGTCAGCAACGATTATCACATTACGGACTTTGCTCGGTTCCAAGTGGGCAATGTCGACAATGCTAAATCTCCGTGGGCTAAGCTGCGCTAAATGGACGGACATTTACATGGAGATTTACCATTGTTGACATTGGTATTTATTTAGTTTAGGGGCCTCACCTCAAATATCGATGAAATTATGCTCAATCGACGCTGATCAATATGAATCCAATAAATAATTAAAATTGAATGTATTATTTTGAAGTTGTGATTTTTATTAAAGCAGATATTTTGTATTTAAGTATTTAAAGCGCGTCATCTAACCTAACCTATGTAAGTTAGTGACGCGCTTTAAAAGTATTTAATTGTTTAAAGCGCGTCACTAACCTACATAGGTTAGATGACGCGCTTTAAAAGTATTTAACTGTTTAAAGCGCGTCATTAACCTAAAGCGCGTCATTTAACCTATGTAGGTTAATGACGCGCTTTAAACAGTTAAATACTTTTAAAGCGCGTCATCTAACCTATGTAGGTTAGTGACGCACTTTAAACAATTAAATACTTTTAAAGTGCGTTACTAACCTACATAGGTTAAATGACGCGCTTTAAAATAGTTAAATTTTTTCTATATTTGCAGTACCTACCTATTCTAAATAATAATTCAATAAGTATTTATTTTATTTTAAAAGAGAAACTATAACTGTATTGAGTTTTTTATCTATATTCTAATAAATACTGTTAAAAAAAATTTGCGCCTAGTAATTTTATTACATAAATATCTGTCCCAAAAATTGAGAACATATACTACTACGGACTCTGTGAGCAATGTCAACAATGGTAAATCTCCATGTAAATGTCCGTCCATTTAGCGCAGCTTAGCCCACGGAGATTTAGCATTGTCGACATTGCCCACTTGGAACCGAGCAAAGTCCGCAATGTGATAATCGTTGCTGACATTGCCATCGCTGGATGGGCAGTGTTAACTTTGCCCACATCAAACCGGGCAATGCCCGCTAATAAACTACTTTGCCCACACACACACACACACACACACACACACACACACACACACAGTCGCGTTGTGCAATGCTGACATTGCCCGGGCACAATGCCGACACTGCACACCATGCGGACTTTGCCCGTAACATATATACGCTTAACGATGGAGGTATCAAATTACCCCTGCTTTTAGTTACAATTAATCTCAAATGAATATTGTTGGAATACTATTTTCTTTTAATGTCCAATATTTTCCTTTTACTTTTCTTAAACAAGATGCTTCAAAGTGACTTGAACATAAATAACTAGTTTCAGTAGGCCTCCAGTTTAGCATATTCATATTCTCCAACCATTTATTAAGGAGTTCTGGTTTTTTCAGGGGAAACCTAAATAGAATAAATATCGAATAAATATAAATAAAATGTAAAACTGTAGAACTAATGTCAAATAATATAACATTTGAAGAATATATTTGAAGAATGAATAAGGAGATTGATGCGAACGCTTGCGCTTGCATATTACACAGGATCCCGGGGGATCTCCGAAACGAGTTGGAACACTATTACGCTTCAAGCGTACTCTAAATTCAGATCTATCAAAACAGTCCTCAGTAAAGTGATCTGAACACAACAAGCTTTCTTTACTAGGTTTCCAATGCTTTAAGGGTATATTGTTAACCCATTGTTCTAGTAGAAATATATATCTGCTAAAGGAAATCTGTAAAAGATGGATCATATACAGAATAGAACAAAATGTTAAATATTGCAATAACTAGTTTTCTTTAGCAATCTAATCTATGAAATGTGAAAATAATTAATTGACAAACCCGAAAACATAACCTGTAGGTGTCACATTTCATAAATGTTGTGTATAGATTATTCGATTTATACTTACTTATGATATGTTCGCCCACATCCTTTTTTTTGGATGCTTTGGCAAAAACAACATCTCACAATTTCTCAAAATTATTCAATATAAATTTTTTATGCACCTACGCATCTATGCGCGCACCCACCTGACACAGTCCACCACGCATGCGCGTACCTTTTACGTGTAAAATGGCGGACCTTCAATTGGGTACATCGCCAAGAGCCTATCGGCAATGTCGATCACGGAAAGGTTGCAACACTTTTTTTGGATGGGTTTTGGAACGCACGAATATTTAGAGACTGCGAGCCACTGCGTCTAGGGAGCTGCTGTGACCAGCAGTGAGCTGTAGTGAGAGGTTAAGACAGCTGTCAAAAGAGCATATACATGGTGTGTATACACAGCAAAAGACATCTTACAGCGTAACATCTGATAACAGGTAGGAACAAGACATCTTAAATAACGTATACTTTTTACGATATTTTAATTTAAATAAATAAATAAATAAATAAATAATTAAACAAATAAATTTATTTAAATTAAAATATTTAAATTAAAAAATAGAGTAATTCCAATAACTTTCAAGTCTTAAATTATTATTTTTCTTACATATTTCGAGACGTTTGATAAGTTATCTATACAGTTAAGGGTAAATATGCAGAATTTGGGCTTCCTCACCGATTTCGTTCAACTTAGGCTTAAACGACGCGTTTTTGTACGAAACGAAAGAATCTGGCAGAAAAAAGCGTCGCTCTGCCCCGCGATGCGAGATATTAATCGTTAAAGTTGACAGGAATCAGGTTATGATTCCTGTCATACCGACGAGCTGTAGCGACTACGAACATGCCCTGTGGCCATATGCGCATGCTCACTGGCCGCACGCGAATGCAAAAGTGCGCGAATTTGAAACGTATGTATATACTTATATAATGCATATCACTTATTATTGTTAGCTTTCAATGATGAATATATCTTACATAATATATCAAAGCACATGCATGGAGAGGTGCAGTTTAATGATTTTCATTAAAGCAGGGCACACACACGTGTGTATGTCCTGCTTTATAGAAGTTGTGATTTTCGTTTAAAGCAGGGCACACACACACGTGTGTATATGTCCTGCTTTATAGAAGTTGTGATTTTCGTTTAAAGCAGGGTACACACACACACACACACACACACACTCATGTGTGTATGTCCTGCTTTATAGAAGTTGTGATTTTCGTTAAAGCAGGGCACACACACACACACACACACGTGTGTATGTTCTGCTTTATAGTTGTGATTTTCGTTAAAGCAGGGCACACACACGTGTGTATACTCTGCTTTATAAAAGTTGTGATTTTCGTTTAAAGCAGGGCACACACACACACACACACACACACACACACGTGTGTATGTTCTGCTTTATAGTTGTGATTTTCGTTAAAGCAGGGCACACACACGTGTGTATACCCTGCTTTATAGAAGTTGTGATTTTCGTTAAAGCAGGGCACACACACGTGTGTATACCCTGCTTTATAGAAGTTGTGATTTTCGTTAAAGCAGCACACACACACGTGTGTATATGTCCTGTTTTATAGAAGTTGTGATTTTTGTTAAAGCAGGACATACACACGTGTGTGTGTGTGTGCCCTGCTTTAATTGAAAATCACAACTTCTATAAAGCAGGGTATATACACACGTGTGTGTGCCCTGCTTTAACGAAAATCACAACTTCTATAAAGCAGGACATACACACGTGTGTGTGTGTGCCCTGCTTTAAACGAAAATCACAACTTCTATAAAGCAGGGTATACACACGTGTGTGTGCCCTGCTTTAACGAAAATCACAACTTCTATAAAGCAGAACATACACACGTGTGTGTGTGTGCCCTGCTTTAATGAAAATCCTTAAACTGCAGTTAAATACTTTTAAAGCGCGTCACTAACCTACATAGGTTAGTTGACGCGCTTTAAACACTTAAATACTTTATAAAGCGTCACTAATCTATACGCCGAAAGAATATCATTTCGAATTATATTACACTTCTGACTTACCAACCAAACAGTTGTCACGTGACCTCTTGCATGCGCGTGCGGCCACTGAGCATACGCGTGCGGCCGCAGGGCATGTTGCGTAGTCGCTACAGCTCGTCGGTATGACAGGAATCATAACCTGATTCCTGTCAACTTTAACGATTAATATCTCGCGTCGCGGGGCAGAGCGACGCTTTTTTCTGCCAGATTCGGTCGTTTCACGCAAAAACGCGTTGTTTAAGCCTAAGTTGAACAAAATCGGTGAGGAAGCCCAAATTCTGCATATTTACCCAGTTAAGATATAATATGAGCTAAACGATTTGTTCTATATTTCTATACGTTGTAGAACTTTGCCAAAGGACTGGAATAAGAGAAAATTTTATTTTGCAATAAATATTCTAATATATTTATAATTATAAGTCAGATATGATTTGCTTTACAAAGATGCAGACTGTAATAACCATCATATATATTCTTGCAGATAATATAAAGAAACGAGGAACTGTCTCCTTGCGCAAACGTATATGGCACACTCTTCTGCGTGTTTACAAGTGGATGAGCATGAGTGGATACATCTATTCATGGCTTCCGTGAACCATTTCCAAGGAAAGTCCCACGACCACCTGCAGGTTGAACGATAATTAAATATATCATTCAAAATAAAACACGAAAATTCGTCAGCCTAACTGGCAATAATTTTAATATTAATACAACAATGTTTCGACCTCTATTTTGGGTTCTTATCAAGTTATAAGTTATTTAGCAATGATTGAATTGCGCGTCAGGTTTTGAATCTAATGTTCGCTATGTTATACTTCCTGACCACATAGTTTAACGATGATAATAAGATTCAGATAATAAGATCAGAAGAGAAGCGGTGGACAGCAGGCAGCATGCGTAGTGATCGGCAGTGATATTAAACTTTTATTGTGCTATTTAAACTTTTCTAATTTAAACTTTAAACATTACTTTTTATACATTATTAACAGGTGATAAATCTTATAACAGACAGCACAAAGTTGTTGGATCGTTTAGCAGGCAATACCGAGCATTTCAGAAATGCAATGACTAAAGCTGGATTCATTATCAGCGGCGATAACCATCTTATTTGTCCTGTTATGTTGGGTGATGTAAAATTAGCAACAACATTTGCAGATAAAATGATGGGTATAAATATATTTTCATATAAATTATAAAATCTTTAAAGAAATAAACTATCAATGATAAAATATACAACACCTACCATATATTATCAAAGTTTTACGACTTATTCTGTTATGTTGCACGCGAATAATTTTTTTTTACAGAAAAGGAAATTTACGTCATTGGATTCAGCTATCCCGTGGTACCAAAAGATAAAGCAAGAATACGTGTTCAGATTAGCGCAGCGCACTCGACCGAAGATATAGATCGTGCGGTAGGTGCTTTCATACAAATTGGAAAAGAACTCGCGGTAATTTAATAAATACATTTTTAATAACGGCAAAGAAAAATTGAATGATTGATTCTGTCTCCAATATGCATTCTGTTTCATTATATAAGTAAATAAATCGCAGTGTTAAGTGTTAACGCTATATATTTAAGCTTATTTGTATTATACACATTAAATATTGCAACTATATAAGTGCATGCGAATGTTGAACGTTGAATTTATTAACAGGTGCAATAAAACAAATATCTTAATCGAGCAGTATATTAAAGGTGTACCTTTTTTTATACAAATTTCCAACGCGCAATGTTGTAAGTAAGTGTATAAAATCTTGAATTAGGTGTAAACTCATATTGTTATTAAACATTTGTTACATAGAATGCTAAGGTTTGTACGGTTTAACGAGATTTTCCGAAAGTTCCCTGACCTGTTGAATTCCACGCACTTCCCTTTCTAGCAATGGAAGCTGCGTGACGTGAAAGTCCTCATAAAGGTCTATTATCTTAAAAAGAAAAAAAAATTATTTAATTTATCTTTCAAAAATTTGACAAAGCAATAAATATGAAATATTATTATTCTCTAATAATTATTTAGCTCTAAAAGAATTACGAAAAACAAATTAAAATATCAGCTATAAATACAACGTTAATTAATTATCTAATAATTATTTAGCTCTAAAAGAATTACGAAAAACAAATTAAAATATCAGCTATAAATACAACGTTAATTAATTATCTACTATCTACAACGTTAATTAATTAACGTTGTATTTATAGCTGATATTTTAATTAATTATCTACTATCTACAACGTTAATTAATTAACGTTGTATTTATAGCTGATATTTTAATTTGTTTTTCGTAATTCTTTTACAGCTAAATAATTATCAGATAATTAATTAACGTTGTATTTATAGCTGATATTTTAATTTGTTTTTCGTAATTCTTTTAGATCTAAATAATTATTAGAGAATAATAATATTTCATATTTATTGCTTTGTCAAATTTTTGAAAGATAAATTAAATAATTTTTTTTTTCTTTTTAAGATAATAGACCTTTATGAGGACTTTCACGTCACGCAGCTTCCATTGCTAGAAAGGGAAGTGCGTGGAGTTCAACAGGTCAGGGAATTTTCGGAAAATCTCGTTAAACCGTACAAACCTTAGCATTTTATGTAACAAATGTTTAATAACAATATGAGTTTACACCTAATTCAAGATTTTATACACTTACTTACAACATTGCGCGTTGGAAATTTGTATAAAAAAAGGTACACCTTTAATATACTGCTCGATTAAGATATTTGTTTTATTGCACCTGTTAATAAATTCAACGTTCAACATTCGCATGCACTTATATAGTTGCAATATTTAATGTGTATAATACAAATAAGCTTAAATATATAGCGTTAACACTTAACACTGCGATTTATTTACTTATATAATGAAACAGAATGCATATTGGAGACAGAATCAATCATTCAATTTTTCTTTGCCGTTATTAAAAATGTATTTATTAAATTACCGCAAGTTCTTTTCCAATTTGTATGAAAGCACCTACCGCACGATCTATATCTTCGGTCGAGTGCGCTGCGCTAATCTGAACACGTATTCTTGCTTTATCTTTTGGTACCACGGGATAGCTGAATCCAATGACGTAAATTTCCTTTTCTGTAAAAAAAAAATTATTCGCGTGCAACATAACAGAATAAGTCGTAAAACTTTGATAATATATGGTAGGTGTTGTATATTTTATCATTGATAGTTTATTTCTTTAAAGATTTTATAATTTATATGAAAATATATTTATACCCATCATTTTATCTGCAAATGTTGTTGCTAATTTTACATCACCCAACATAACAAGACAAATAAGATGGTTATCGCCGCTGATAATGAATCCAGCTTTAGTCATCGCATTTCTGAAATGCTCGGTATTGCCTGCTAAACGATCCAACAACTTTGTGCTGTCTGTTATAAGATTTATCACCTGTTAATAATGTATAAAAAGTAATGTTTAAAGTTTAAATTAGAAAAATTTAAATAGCACAATAAAAGTTTAATATCACTGCCGATCACTACGCATGCTGCCTGTTGTCCACCGCTTCTCTTCTGATCTTATTATCTGAATCTTATTATCATCGTTAAGGGTCGACAGGAGTAACACTACCGACCTCTGTCGGGTTGCTTAGCTGCGAGTCCGTATTTTATTTATTATAAATTTTTTAAGAGCCAAAATGGAAAATCCGGCTATGTATCAGCTTGCGGCTGATCTTACTAATTAAAACGAGCATAAGTTTAATGAGATTCGTTAATTAATTTGGCTAAACTTTGGGATAAGCCGTTCCTAAGCAGCTTTGCAGGCTTGCTTAGAGCTGCAAAGCTGCTTAGGAACGGCTATCCCAAAGTTTAGCCAAATTAATTAACGAATCTCATTAAACTTATGCTCGTTTTAATCAGTAAGATCAGCCGCAAGCTGGTACATAGCCGGATTTTCCATTTTGGCTTTTAAAAAATTTATAATAAATAAAATACGGACTCGCAGCTAAGCAACCCGACAGAGGTCGGTAGTGTTACTCCTGTCGACCCTTAAACTATGTGATCAGGAAGTATAACATAGCGAACATTAGATTCAAAACCTGACGCGCAATTCAATCATTGCTAAATAACTTATAACTTGATAAGAACCCAAAATAGAGGTCGAAACGTTGTTGTATTAATATTAAAATTATTGCCAGTTAGGCTGACGAATTTTCGTGTTTTATTTTGAATGATATATTTAATTATCGTTCAACCTGCAGGTGGTCGTGGGACTTTCCTTGGAAATGGTTCACGGAAGCCATGAATAGATGTATCCACTCATGCTCATCCACTTGTAAACACGCAGAAGAGTGTGCCATATACGTTTGCGCAAGGAGACACAGTTCCTCGTTTCTTTATATTATCTGCAAGAATATATATGATGGTTATTACAGTCTGCATCTTTGTAAAGCAAATCATATCTGACTTATAATTATAAATATATTAGAATATTTATTGCAAAATAAAATTTTCTCTTATTCCAGTCCTTTGGCAAAATTCTACAACGTATAGAAATATATAACAAATCGTTTAGCTCATATTATATCTTAACTAGATAGACTTATCAAACGTCTCGAAATATGTAAAAAAAAAGGTAAATCTGAAAAATAGTGGCCTCCTCACCGATTTCGTTCAACTTGGGCTTAATCGACGCGTTTTTGCACGAAACGACCGAATCTGGCAGAAAAAAGTGTCGCTCTGCCCCGCGAAGTGAGATATTAACGGTTAAAGTTGACAGGAATCAGGTTATGATTCCTGTCATACCGACGAGATTGGACAAGATGCAGCGACTACGACCATGCCCTGCGGGGACTATGTAGGTTAGTTATTGACGCGCTTTAAAAGTATTTAACTGCAGTTTAATGATTTTTATTAAAGCAGGGCACACACACACGTGTGTATGTCCTGCTTTATAGAAGTTGTGATTTTCGTTAAAGCAGGGCACACACACGTGTGTGTTTAACGAAAATCACAATTTCTATAAAGCAGGGTATACACGTGTGTGTGTGTTGTGCCTTGCTTTAAACGAAAATCACAACTTCTATAAAGCAGGGTATACACACGTGTGTGTGCCCTGCTTTAACGAAAATCACAACTTCTATAAAGCAGGACATACACACGTGTGTGTGTGCCCTGCTTTAATAAAAATCATTAAACTGCAGTTAAATACTTTTAAAGCGCGTCAATAACTAACCTACATAGTCCCCGCAGGGCATGGTCGTAGTCGCTGCATCTTGTCCAATCTCGTCGGTATGACAGGAATCATAACCTGATTCCTGTCAACTTTAACCGTTAATATCTCGCTTCGTGGGGCAGAGCGACACTTTTTTCTGCCAGATTCGATCGTTTCGTGCAAAAACGCGTCGATTAAGCCTAAGTTGAACGAAATCGGTGAGGAGGCTACTGGAGGCTACTATTCTTCAGATTTGCCTAAGGGTGCGTTCCGAGCACGGTCGTATACACAGGTCTGGAAACCAAGTCAAATTTTAGTGGTGGGGGTAGTCTGCTTAGAGTTGCAAATTTTATGTCTCTGGCCACCACTACGCGTCGCTTTTGGTTATGGTACCTGGTTAAAATAAAGCGCGTGAATAACCTAACCTAACCTGCTCGTTCCTGCTAGTAAAGCCAGGGCCATCGTCGAAGAAGCGCGGAAAGCTCCACTCCTCGTCGGTTTTGTTGTTCGGCGGATCGTGCGTGTTGGCCGCGTTTAACCGTGCTCCTTCCGTGCGCGCCGCCTCCACGTACATCGGCTACGTCGTCGCGTTGTCCGCTGGCACGTATACGCCGCGTGAAATAATAAACGTGGGACGGAACTCCTTGCGTACCGGCCACGTGCCGGCCACGTGCCGGCCAAGCATCTAGGCGAACGAGCTAACTCGAGTGTGTGTGCGCGTGCATGAGTGCGTTGGCAACGCAGATCGCGCAGATCAGCGACGGCGGTCGGCGGTCGGCCTCCCGGACACGGCGGGCACCCTTCACTTGCGTGCTCACGGATTCCTGTTACATCCGGGCCATCCCCATCCCGCGGGGATAACTGATATTAATATCATTAATACCACGTGCGACTGTGTGATACTGTGCGATATAATGACTAAATCGTGCGCGGTGCCAATGTGCAAATGACGAAATTATTCAGCAAAGAAATGTTCGTTGTTTAAAGTGCCGTCAAATATCGAACAATGTAGAAAATGGATTGCTGCGATTCCGGGCATTGTTGATCTGAAGCCGTCGCAATTCGTTTGCGAGAAGCATTTCGAAGAACATCGCATCCTCAGGAAATGGGTGAAATACGATAATGATCGGATTATCGCCGAAGTAAGTTTAATGATGATTACATTTTTTCTATGTTTTAATTATATTATAATTATATGTACAAATTTGACTTGCGTGACTATTTACATAAGTAAATATTATGATTCGTTCTTGCTGGGTTAACTTTCAAATGATCTTATTACTTCATTGCATGTTTATTGAAGGCTCCTTACATGCGCACTCGACTCCATCCGTTGGCTGTTCCTTCAAAATTTGACTGTCAGAGAAAGGTGGAAAATATCGCCACTGCTGGAGATTCTTCAATTGACCAACGCATCACCCTAGTGGAAATGTACCTATGGGAACTAAGTTAAAGTACCCAATCCTCATGGGTATGTACCCAAAGGACATGAGCATATTCCCAAGGGACATGGGCATATTCCCAAGGAACATGGGTATTTCCCCATGAGGATATATGTTCCCAAGAGGATATACCCATGGATATACCAATTCTCATGGGTATATCCCCAAGGAACATGGACATATTTCCAAGGAACATGGGTATATCCTCTTGAGAACATATATCCTCTTGGGAAAATACCCATGTTCCTTGGGAATATGTCCATGTCCCTTGGGGACATACCCATGAGAATAGGGAATATGCTCATGTCCTTTGGGGACATACCCATGTTCCTTAGGAATATGCCCATGTCCCATGAGGATTGGATACTTTAACTTATTGTTAGTACCCATAGATATACATTTCCACTAATGTTTGTTGTTGGTGATTATAAGAACTATATTAATGATATATTAGCAAAAATGCATGAAATAGTATATCATCAATAATATCCAATATACCATAAAAAACCACTTTGTGAATAAAATATTTATTATCTAATTTGTCTAATTTTAACAAAAATTTACAGTAGACATTTTGAATGATCTGAATTGATCAATGAATGTTATTGATAAAGCTAGTCAATCCTTTTCATATATATTGGGAAAATCAGTAACATAAAACGAATCTCCACAATCCATTAAAATAGCTTTGCTAACTATTTTTTCTGCTTTTATCAATGTACGTATACCGTACAAAAGTAATGAACAAATTTTTATGTGCAAAGCCTTTGCACCGCATTGATGAGTTGTTATAGATGTATTATGTTCAATATTTAAAGCACGGATAAGAGTATACACACAATGCTGTTGCGGAGTTTCTCTGTCACTCAAGAGCAATATTCGTTCAATCACTGCGTATCCTCCACATGACAATCGTACGATGGAGTCATTTGATTTCTCTCCTTGTCTGGTGTAGCATTTAGCATGATACTTAACATTATCCTTTATCATTCTTTCATAGGTACAGTTTGTTGGTTCAAGACCAGCTTCAGTGAAAGCAAGCCTTTCTTCTTCCGTTAGTATCAAAAATTTATGAGCTCCTAAGATAGTAATGGAATTTACCTTGCGTACACTCTTAACAATGCGATAACAAAGTAAATCTGTGCTATAAGCTAGGGCATTATCACTTACATTATATAGCTGTATAACATTCGGTAAAAGTCTACACATTGAATATTTTTCTGCAATTTGACTCGCGGTACTTTTTACTCCTTTCACAAGTTTCATCAAACTACCATTTGCAGATTCAAAAGAAAAAGCAGAATAACACCACCATGGCCCAAGCATCTTAACCATTTTACCCATGTGCAAAAGTAAATGTGTGTTAAAAAACATTTTTGAAGATCCATATAAATGTAAAAACTCGACGACATACTCAATTAAAAACCAAGTTGCCTTTTCTAAGTCAGATAATGTAATGTTGTCACTTAAGAATATATGTGAGGCAGAAACTAAGATACAATGATGCTTCAAATAACGCGCAGGGAGTATTCCAATTAGACATGGTAAACTATAAAATAGTAGCCAAGACCGCCACTCATTGGCTTTCCAATGCACTCGATCAGATATACTTCGAGGCCGTCTGGATATAGATGAAGGAGGACAAATTTTTAAAAGTCTGTCATCTACGTTACTTTCCTGATCTTTAATGGAAAAATCAACACCAATGGGAGAATCAAACCAAAGTGATGTAAGAGTCTTCATATTTCCGAGTAATACACTATGTAAATAGTCAATCACACAACCAAACACCATATCAAACTTTCTAAGAATCCAAAATGAATTTTTTCCTTTGACACCCTTGACATCATCATCTACAGCTATTCTTTTCTCTTTTTTAAGATTTTCAATATGTTCCATTTCGTGCCTTGTTGTTTCATTACTTCTGTCTGTGACATGGAAAATCTTCGGTTCTTTGGTTTTGGGGTCAAAACCATTAACAGTATAGGACGTCCCAAGATCGTTTAGCAAATAAACATCATCATTCATAATGTACTTTGCCTGATTATTATTATCATTTATCATAACACCAGGATGGTAACAATAACCGCACCCATAGTAACCGTTAAATTGCTTAATGTTTTGAACAATAGGTTTAGCTTTTGAATCCATGACATTTGCTAGTAAAACAATTTTACTATGAATAAGTTGTCCTGTTGGAGCTTTCCAGTGTAATCCAATACTGTTTAGTTCACTGACTTCCTTCACAAATGGAGACAAAAAAGTTGACATATTTGGTTCATTCTTGCCAAACCAAATACCACCTAACATTGAATTGGCTTGATCAAATCTGCATGAAGGAGGAAATTCATTTAATCGAAAATGTATTGGCCATAATGTGTTTTTACATCCAGAAAACAGACGGGCCCCATCCGTGGACATTGTTAAACTTAAACTATACTGGTTTGAAAGCGTCCCATTTTCAACAAGTTCTTTGTAAAGTAATCCATCAAAAATATCACAAATAGCAGATTCATCTGGCTTGTTGCGGTTCCAACGATATTGGATCAACTCTAAAATATTTTCTGTGTTTTCAAGAAGAAAGGAAATTTGATCTCTTATAGGTAAAGTAACAAAAAAATAGCCATCATTCATGTTTTTTGTGCTTCCCTTTCGGTTACATACAGGACAATGTAATTTAAGAGTACTTGTTTTTTCACTTTTCAACACTTCTTTAAGATAGCATTGACAGTTAGGACAATAAAAGTGAAATGAATAATTAATAAATCCAAAAATTTTTCTAAACATATACTTAGTGGTTGGAATGTACTCATTTCCAAACAAAGAGTTCACAAGCTTGCACAGATCCTCAGTTGCAATAGCAGTCAAGTTGTGTCGGAAAGAAAAGCTCCATATCATAAGCATTACATCAAATTTTGTTTGTTTATTATTAAAAAGAATTTCTTCTTCCAAGCCTTCTAATTTTTTTCCACCAATAATAAGCTTTTCAGTTAATAGTTGATTTTCATTTCCTTCATCCTCATCGATACTGCTGTTTTCAGCAGAAGTTTCAATATTTGTACTAAATAAATTAGATTGTGCATTAGTCTCCTGCAAAAAAAATCTATACCTGATTACACAATAACAAAACAGAAGAAAACAAAACAAAATACAATAAAACTTTTTTTAGATACTTTGTTTTAGATAGTTTTCACAACAATCTTTAACAATATTTATTATAATAGGGGTACTCAAATAAGTTAGAGTTACCCGACTTTAACTCGACATAACCTGTCAAACCGTTAAACTCTAACTTATTTGAGTACCCCTTTTATAAATTATTACTATTTAGGAAAACTTTCGTACAAATGAAGTTTCTGAATCAAAAGAAAATGAAGAAACACTCATGGCATCTGATTCAGTTTGTTTATTCCAGTCAGGCTCTTCAATGTTTTCCACTGTATTACAAATAGCAGATGCATTAGAAATATCTTCATTCTGTAATACAAAAAAAGACACTCAGATTTAAAAAATCTATAAATACTGAACTATTTTGTCGTAAAACTACTAAAATTATATACTTATATACTTAACGAAATTATTAAAAAGTATTAATTGAAATATTAAAGAGTAATAGTAAAGAGCAGTAGAGTATTAAAGAGTATATATACCTCAATAAATGCCCTTTCTTCTGTAATTGGCCTTGGTATTTTTTCGTTAATACGCTGAGTCTTATTAATATTTTCTTCTAATTGTCGGTGCCTGTAAGCTGTTGAGCGTGGTGGCTTAGGATTAGAATTATTCAACCAAAGTCGATATTGCTTTCTAGATGACTGCCTTTCGTTTTCCATTTTATAATCGAAGAAGTGTTTTTAAGCAAAACAGCAATCAATCCGATTTACTACTTTACTGACAATGAGCTTAGTGAACGATCGTAGTTATGGGGTTATATTTGTTTCATTCAAAAGGCGCGACACAGATTTTTGTATAACGCATAATACATAACGCATAAGAAAATCAACCAATCAGAGTTCTTTATTTTCTACCTGGAGAGAGAAATGAAGAACTCGGATTGGTTGATTTCCTTATGCATTATGTATTATGCGCGCGCATGTGTCGCGGCCTTAACTGATTGCAATCAGTGCAGCAGTGTAGCGAAAAAGAACAGGCTCCATGAAACATAACCACACAAATGCATTCAGTATTACGACCGTTCACTGAGCTCATTGTCAGTAAAGTAAGTATACTAAATGCTCGTAATGTATTAATGTAACGACGGTGAGATGGCCAATGGCCATCGGCTACACTGATATATTTGTACAATTGTACATGTAGTGTTCGATAATCTAGCCGCTCTGTTAATTGTTAATTGTAAATATTTTAGGTTAAGTGACTTGATTGTCACAAAAAGCCGGTTTTCGCAATAATTCTTATTTTAGAATTATTTTGAACATCAAGAGTGTGTTTTAAAAATATTGAGAATAATAAGTAAAAGAAGAAATTATGTGGGCACGTGTACAGTACGAAATTGACCAGGAGAAAGCAGATGTGCCAATATCTTTTTTTAAAGATCATGAAGTTGTAGTGAAAGAGTTGGAAAACAATGTGAGAAGACCAGAATATAAAGTATTTTGGAGCAAAAAATCATCCGATACTCCAGCAAAGATGCTAAAAGAACAAGGAAGAATTCTCGATGTAGAAAAAATAATACGTGGGAAGAAAAGTGGTCCTATTACAGGATACTACAATGCCAAGCTGATACAGTTTGCAGGTTTGTGCGGATTAATATAAAATATAGTTATCCAAATATAAATTCACATACAACAAGTAAAATAACCAGTTTACATCAGAGTTGTTTTATTGATTACATTTACACACTGTCCTTAATTAGGTTAAATAGCATCGATAGTTCTTTGACGATCCAATTACAGACATTCTTCAGAAGAAATAAAATGGCTATAATTGACCAGTTAATCTGCTCACAACTCGATGTTACTAAACTCGATTGAAGATGCGATTAAGGATAGCATGTATCATCGATCATTTACGTATGTTTTCAGGATCTCTAAAAGAACTTCTGGCTTTATTTGAAGAACCAAAAGGACGCCGGCCTTTGAAACCCAATGTTAATTCAACTTCTAGTGAGATTAAGAAGCAGGTACATTCTGTTTGTATGATTAAAAGTTAGTGAACGTTTGCTTTTGTCCAATTTCCAATCACTAGTTGTACTTGATTTTCCTTGACAGTCAATGAAGAGCAAAATTCAAAAAGAGAACAAGTCTTGCAGTGAAAGGGCTAGACAACTTAATCTTGATCGCATCACTCAATCAACCGTAGAGGAAACAGAATCTTCGCAATCTTTTACTTATATGTCTAAGAGTGAAAGTGAAGAATCTAATCCTGTATTTTACTCTGCATTTCTTTTTTCTAGTATTATTTTACACATTGTTTTTAATCACACTTCTATCTTTTTTAAGGATAATCTATCTGACACTGAGCTTTACTTTCATAAAAAACAAGACAACTCTTTTGCTAATGATACAAAAAACTTAAATACTTCTTCAACGTTTGCGAGTATTTCTCCTAATGAAAAGAAAAGAAAAAAACCCGAAGATGATAGTTTTTCAGTGGAGTTTGAAAATTTAACTAAAAAATTAAAAGAGAAAGACAGATTAATAGAAACTCTTTATTTGGAAAAAAAAGAAAATAAGAAGTGGAAGGACGATTTTTTGATATTACAACAAAAGCATAAAGATCTTCAAGAGCAGTTTAATACCTTATTAAAACTAAATACTAAATGGCAAGAAAAAGAACTGTCCCGCCATAAATCTCAATCCTCACACAGGTCATCTAGTCATAACAAATCATCTCATCACAGCATCGAAGAACAAAACACTCGTAAGTACTTAATTGTTAGGAATAATCTATAAATAAAATGTAAATGAATGTTATATGGTTTACATTTATTTTAATATTTTAATTTATGTTGTATGTTATACAGAATGTCTGATTTAAGGTTGCCAAAACAAAAATTGGAGGTAGATTAGGTCAAACCGAGAAGAAAAATTATGCACCATTTTGCAAAATTCCTATTAGTTATCGAGTAACTAATTTAAATATTAGAGCGAATGAGCGCTTGGGTTGAACACGGTGAGCGGTATGACGAAGAGAGGTGGAGTCAACGAGCGACGGTAGACAAGCAGCAAATGGCGAGTGGGAGGTGACGCGAGAGACTTTTAAAGTCTTGTCTCCGCATCGCCCCCCACTCGCCGCTTGCTACTTGTCTACCGTCGATCGTTGACTCACCTCTCTTCGTCGTATACCGCTCACCGCATTCAATCCAAGCGCTCATTCGCTCTAATATTTTATTTAATTGTTCGATAATTAATAAGAAATTTTGCAAAATGGTACATAACTTTTCTTCTCGGTTTGATCCAATCTATCTTCAGTTTTCGTTATGGCAATCTTAAATTAGACACCCTGGATATAGTTCACAATTTTGTTTCAGATAAATTGAAGGATGATGACATAAAAAAAAATCCAATGAGTTCCTCAAAGCTTCCCATTCTTTTCAATCATGATTTAAGTGGTGTACAATGCTCTGAGGTAAAGTTAAAACGTTATGTTAATTATGGCTTTGTCAAAGTTTTTATAATTTTATTTCTTTTTGTATGTATAATAGATGAAGTCAAAACATGAAGGTTCAGATGATTTCATGGACACAGAGATACCAGCGGTTGGTTTCTAATTAAATAATAAATTTTTATAATTTTTAACGTTTGTGATAAACACTTTTGTCTAAAATATTGATTTTTTCTTTAGTATGAAGATAATAACGCTCGTGAAATCAAGGTTTTACATATTGAAGGTGTAACCTCGCTTGAAGATAATAACGCTCGTGAAATCAAGGTTTTACATATTGAAGGTGTAACCTCGCTTGAAGAAAATAACTCTGAGTTGGCTCTCATGGATAATTCAGTAAGTTCTAGATAGTCTATAAAATAAGCTAGCTGTACAAGGTTTTTGGAAAAATTAGTTCTTCTAATAAAATAAGTTTTTTTTTCAAATTTTGCCAAATATATCACACTCAACGACAGAAAGGATCATAAATTCTATAGAAAATCATAAACAGGAATCTACAGCTACTGATAAACAGGTCTGTAAGAAATATAATTTAAGTTTAATATTCAATATTCTTGGTTCTGAAATATTAAGAGTCCTTTAAAAATTTGGATAATGCATAGTGCATTTTTAATGAATTTGTGCGGGACTTGTGTTCTTTTATTAATACTTTTTAAACTTTAAGGTTGTATGCATGTTTGCGTGCATGTTTATAATTTCAGACTAAATTGATTGTTGATTTGTCGTATCTGAAGAAAAACAGCGATATTCATGGACCTGCTTGTGAAATTCAACATGCTAGGAATGTGAGTGTTGTTACAACCTCTACTTTCAGATAATTGTTGGGCATGTATTTTCGGTTACAATAAATTAATTGTATGTATTAGGGAAGCTATGTACTCTCTGTTAGAAAAACTTCTCATAAATCGGGTCGTGATGTTCATTCTAATAAGTTTTGGTGGATTGGACTATGTTAACAACTGTCTTTTCAGAAATATAATTTCTTTTGTTTATAGGATTTCCAGTTTTCCATAACTGCTGATTTTTTAAAATTAGTATGAAAGAATGTTGCATCTCAATACTTAGCTTTAATTTATTAAGCTGTTCACAAATTAATTTAATAAAACTAGTAGATTTTTATTTTATAATTTACATTTTGTATAATATTTTTATCGCCTATATGATTAAAAGTTTTAATTTAAAAAGATTTTCTTAAATAATAAGTTTGAGAAAAATAAAGTAATATTTCATTAATTTGAACAGTATTTTGAAATTTATTTTTTATGCTTTCATTTTTCTGATGCTGTATATAATTGTTCCTTTTTATTGCACTTTTTTATATAATTCAGTTATTACTGTATGATAGCATAATGGTATATAATTTGAAGAAAATTTAATTTTGCTTGGATCCACACATTTTTATATTTTGGAGATTAATATTATAACAGTTGTTTTGCCCTTCTTTGCATCAGATGGCTACTGTATCACAGGCACAGTTTGATAAAATTAACAAAATTGATGTTGGACCAAAAGGCGATGGAAAATTTGTTAAGAAATTGGCGGATTTACTATGGAACAGACAAGAGCTTTTTAATAGAAGTGCATCGGGGAAGCCGTGTCCAAATAAAGATGACAGTGAAGCACGGCCTGCGTGCTCTCCTTTAAAAAAAACGTACATAAGAGGTAAATATAACAATCTGTTAATAGCAAAACATAATTATGGAAAGCGTATATGTATATGTAATTGATAGTTAATTAATTATTATATCAATACAAACCTGTGTCATTTTTCTAATCCCCTCTTTCCCATTACACTGTAAAGGACTATAAATAAACATATATATTTCAGATCTCATGAAAGCACGAATTAGATTCGAACGGATGGATGGAAAAGTCTCCGAAACTGAACTAAAACAGCGACTAGGTTCCATCAATAAACATCTCACATCAAAAATAAAAACTATCAGGAATAGTCTAAAATCATCCAGAAAAAAGCAAGAAAACGACACGGATAGCGAAAATGAAT